>PPHD01000543.1:0-60552 GCA_002909625.1 Bambusicola thoracicus | reverse complement strand
GGCTGAGGTTGGAAGGGATGTCTGGAGGTCATCTGGTTCAAATCTAGTCCAGGTAACCATCACAGGTGTTTTACCAAAAAATGCATTACAGTTCTGCAGCTGTGTTTTATAAGGTCTGATATCCCAAACTTACTTCTCCTGAGATTGGTGATAGCAGGTGACTGTACTGAAAGCCACCACAGCTTGCAGAGAGGCATGCAGGAGATGCGGCCATGGGCTGACCTGCCGCAGGGCCTGATGTACCACACCACATCTCCTTCAATCTCCCTTTTATTTTCTGCTCTGACTGTTTTGGTTTGCTTGTTAAGAGCATGAGCAACCCAGGGCAGAGTCTCCACACTGCTGTTGGAGATTGTACAAGCAATCTCAGGTGGCATCCTCAGCTCTTTGTAACATCAGCACCTGTGAAATGTGTGTTTTAGGTGGGATGTGTAATACCTGCTCCAGTGCTGATAGTTGCTAGGACATCATTCTGTTCCTAGAGCAAAGGAGGGATCACTTTGTGACCATACAGTTCCACTACAGCAATTAGTGACTCAACTGCAAGAATTGTATTTCCTTTTGAAGTCATCCCTGCTCAGCACTGGCTCTCCCTGGTTCCTCTGTCACAGTTCCTTTATGAGAGTGCCATTTTCTTGCCATTTCTTCTGTTGAATTAATCAGAAGTCCCCATTTACTTCTATAAGACATACTGTGAATTAAATGTTCATTACAAGTCCTGTTAAGACAATATCTTCTCACAGAGGAGAGGTGTTAAACTTCTGAATACCATTTTCAAGTGTTTTCTTTCTTCTATACTCAACCCAAAGCTGATTAATTCTTCCTCTCCTTGTACTAGCTCATGAATTTTAAAGTTCATCCTGCCTGTGTAGCAATATCAGATACTCTGAAACACAGAGAATGCAGTCTGAAGTATAGAAGCTCAAGCTGTCAATGGGACAAAGTGAAAATACTCTGCTCAGAGATACTCTGGGAATCCCACTCACTCTGGCAAGATGTGCCAGGAAATACTCCGAGTGATGAATAATGTTCCAAGAGGGTTCCCTTTAGACAACTTTTTTTAAACCCTAGATTTTTTGAGATACAGAAGACCTTGACTTCCACTACCAAAGATAAGTCAACTCAAGACTTCAATCTGTTTATACCGTTTATACTGTTTTTATCAGCCTACATTCAAACAAATGCCTTGCTACCTTTTATATATTCAACATTACCTTATATCTCTCCAGCAGTCAATTGCCTTATCTTAGCTTTATATTATCTGTATAGCCACTGAAGTGAATTATAGCATATTCATTGTGAACAATGTGTATCATCTTTATCGTTAATTCTGAAAATACATCAATTGGTTAGTAAAAATATATTTGTATTCACTTTCTGCATTGTACAAAGCCAAGGGCAGTGGATACAAGATTTCATTAGCACTGTGTTACAGGGTTATGCAGGGATTTTAATGACTGTGGTCATTTATTCATAAAAAAACCCGAAGTGTCTAATTAATATAGATTCAACAGCAAACTGTCCCTTGCTATTTTATTCAGAAAAGAGCATCTCTCATACCATTAGACTATTTATACAGGCATCAGGAAGGCTTTAACATTTGATGAATACTTTCAAAGGTAATTAAATAAGAGGTGAGATTATTATATAATATTAAAAGGATGTTTTGGAAGTCTGCATGGTCACTTTATGCATGTACATCAGTATTCCTCCTATAAGAGTTTTAACACTTCCAAACATGCTTGCAAGGGGAAGCATCATACCCTGACCCACAGCATAGGGCAGAACCCTACATTTATGCCAGGACAGAACTGGGGAAGATCCAGGTGAGTTATCATTCTGCTATCGCTGTCACTCACCAATGGGACAGAAACACCAAGAGATTTGCCATGCTCTCCACTGGCTGAAGCCTCTCACATCATGAGTGGAAGTCCTCGCAGGGAGACACGCTCACGCATAGATGCTGATGGACAGTGTGAAAACCACCAGCTGAGATCTGTGCCCTTTGCTACAGTATGGGTCAGATTTGGTCAAGAGTCCCTCCAGCTCTCAAACCTAAGAAACTACAAATTGCATTTAACTTCTGACAAGTTCTACCACACAACTCACAGCAAAATAAGATTACAGCGAATTTTGGGGGAAGAAGAGAGGGTGAGGCTTCTACTTTGTTCTTTGTTTAGGGTTCATATAAACAAATCATGTGTTAGAGAGGAGTAAAGAACTGAACATATTTTTGCAGTGCTATCATTTCAGTATGGCAATTTACTACTACTAAGTACTGGGCATTTGTTTTATTAATGATGGAAATGGCTTTAAAAGAATTTTCACAGTCTGAAATATCTGCAAAAGTTAACTCAGTGTACAGCTCTGATTAGTACACTTTAACCTGCAAGTGAAAAAGCATCTTCTGTAAATCCCTCACACCAACCATTCAAATAACAGAAGAGGTCACAAAAAACAAGCAGACTAAATTCTTCTGAGTTACAACATGGTTCCAGTTATGTACTTTAATTCCCAGAGAGCGGAATACCTACCTAGGTCTGCATAGTTAGACTTGCAAAACTGCTTGCGTCCACAAAAGTACAGCTCAAAGTCAGGCTCGTTTGACCTGCGTAAAGTGTATCCATTCTCAAGAGCAGCAAAGGCATCACAAGTATAGCGGTAGGTGATGAAACCATAGCTGTCTCTGTAATTAAAAAAGACAGTCGTGAAAAAAGCTAAAAAGAATTAACACACATTTGTGTAACCCCTTCCTGAAAGCAAGAACTTGCAGGAGATCCAGCAGTGGAAATGCCACAAATACAGCATCCATTTATCAGCATGATTGTCCTGTCATGCAGTTAAATACTTACTTCTGGGACAGGAAATCTCAACTAGCAAGATTAATAAATAAGGATGAAAGAAAATAAATACGGTTTTGAACTCAGCATGTCATCTCAACAGTACTTACACTGGTAACTCCCATACCAGTAATCTTACTGCCATGCTTTCTTACATATGGCAGCTCCCAAACAAGAGGTAATTTTGTAAGTTCTTACCCATCATCCCGCAAATTTACTGTGCACTCCTCGATTTCACCAAAAACTTCAAACCGGTCCCTCAGATCTTTTCGGGTTGTGTCAGGTCTGATTTTACCCACGTAAATCACACGACGCTCTTCCTGTTAAGAAAGAGCAGGACAAGTTTTTACCAAATGTGCAATACAGATGAACCTACACACAAATGCATACAAATACATTCATACGGATATGCAGAGGATGCACAATTATACTAAATATTCACTTGTGGAAGATCTACTGCATTCAGCTACTGATTGAAATATTCTCTCCTGGAAAGCCCTTCAGGTATTTAAAATGATGCCAGATTTCTTGGGTGAAACTCAGAAGGTTTCATTGAGTGCTGTCACTGTTCTGCTATACAATGACAGACCACTCTCTCTGTATCTTATTGCATCTTTTTCCCTTCCACCTTCCCATGACTTGCCCTTTAAGACTACAAATTCTCCAGGACCAGGGATCCCCTTTCTCTTGCTAGCTATATAACACTAGGAACTAACTTGTGGAGCAGCATAAAATAATGCAGCAAGTGTTTAAATGTATCATAAACATAACAAAATGGATTATAGACATAACATTATAAACTCAGATGACTCATTAGCTGACTCATTCTGCAATCAGTAGTTCCATCGCAATCTACACCTTAAACAGAGGGAAGACTGTGACGAGTCCAGAAAATGACTTTTATTAAAATAAATACTATGGAGGGAAGAGAGAAGAATAAAATATTTCCTGTGGTCACTACTACCTTTGGATTTCTTAGGAAGAAGAACATGACAGAATTTCCTGATTTTACAGATTAGGGGGTCATTTGCAGGCTCCTTTGACACTTGGAGCAAACCAACAAAGACACTTTAAAAATAATCAAGTCATGGTCATATAGTTCCCTTCTGAGTGAAAATGCTCAGGAGAATGACAGCAAGACAGGGAAACCCTGTCAAGAGTCACTTTAAGAATACCTGGATTAGTACCTTACTGAGAACAAAGTCATTCAGTGAGTTGCAACCAAAAAAAAAAAAAAAGTGAAAAAGAAATCTTCAAACCACTGATCTTAGAATAATCAGAGCAAAGAAGCAGTAGATTCAGATAGCCCTGATGCTCCAATCGCTTTTGGCCTGGATAACTATTGGCCTTTTGGTCATCCCCTGCACACACCCACATGTCTGTCCCATAAATTGTACCTCCATCAAATTGTTAGCTGGTGTAAATCTGTCAGTCAGTGGAGCAATGTCAGTTTAAACCATCAACTTGGGCACCTGAGACTTGCATAGAATGTAGGTGCTGAATTCCAAAGGAGCTATACTGACTGCTGAGAATTCTTGACTATCTTAACCTGGAGGTGCCTAAAGGCTAATGGCACCTCAACTGTGCAATGCTGAAGGCTCTAGGGACCTAAATACAGATTTGCATTCCTGCTCAGAAACATCCTAGCTTGGAGAGCAAGGTAGCTTACAGTGTCACAGTTCAGCTATAGCACAAAATGTATGTTTTCTGAGAGTCCCCACACAGGCATAAGGCACCAGTCATTTCTGGACCACAGCTAATTGGCACACATAAGACAGTAGGATTGAGATCAGACCACAATGCTTGTGGAAACAGAAATTATCCTGATGTCGCTTCTTTACTTGTTTGAGCACTTATTTGAGACAAAGGGACCACCAGAACTCCTCTTCATATGGGTATGCGAAATCATGGCAACCTGTTCCCAGAACAGCACACTGCTCCCAGAAGCTGTTTAATGCAAAATAAATAAACAATTCCTGCAGCTGGAAGTTGAAACAGAAGGCACTTCTCACTAGCATACCAAGTCAAGTATTTTTGCTTATTCTTTTCCTGGCCTCACAAATCTCAGAGGCCCAAATCCAGTTCATCTATGCTCCTCAGAAACTAAAGATACGAGTCCAAAGCTCCAGAGAACAGATCCACTACTCTCACTTCTTGGACAAAAGCCCTACTCACTAAGGCACAGCACAAAGTGATCTCTGCAGCCTTCTGGATCCTTTCTTGCCCTGGTTGGCCCAGTGGAGACCCTGACTGCTCCTCCAAAGAATGTATATACTCCCCTTACTCAAATAGCTCGGGTAACTATCTCATTTAAATGCCTGAAACTACTGCTTCTATTGATTATCCAAGGAACCAAGGTGATAGGATTAACAGTCCTCACCCTGCTGGGACAGACACTTCCATTTTTAAATGTTATGCCCTCTAAAGTTCACCATCTAAAAGCTGTTCTTGCTCTCTGTTGCAGGCATAAAGCCTAAAGAGGTTAGCACAGCTAAAAGGAGGGTAAGCATGCTCATGGATGGCCATACATTTATGAAGCAGGGTTACTCTACAGGCAGCTGCTGTTTTTTAGCTTCTACTCTCCTGATTCAAGAGTCTGGGTAGACCTTCTACGAACTAGGGAATATAGACAGCAAGCAACAGAAATCTGCATTTCTTCCATTTCCCCCATTCTCATTCTGCTTGCTTTCAGTATGGCTGGGTGCTATAAACTTCAAAAAGAAGAAAATCTGCATATGCACAGTAATTACTTTTTCAGACTGTTTTACCAAATCAAGGATTTAACCGCATTGAAACACTTGATAAGAAACAATTCCATTGATACTTGCTATTGAACCTAAATGACTGACCAGATGGAGCAGAACATAACATAGCAGACTGCCTAATATACTTTAGCTGAGATAATACATCTCGACTGAAAAAACATAATGTTTCACTCCCTGACACAGAGATTGTTATATTGCAGAGTGATGGAAGTAACTACTGCATGCTCTCCCATAAGTCTGTGTGCATGCCTGTGCAATTTTTACTTCCTCTATCCTTCTAATAACTTTATATATCTAATATCCCTTTAAGTCAACTGTAATAAAACAAAACTGAACAACTAAAAAACGCCTGTTAAACTACCATTAAGGGAATAAGTTAAACTTGCAAAATTAAGGAAATTCAAATTTAAAGCTGAAATGCACCATATGTCCTCTAGCGTGTACATGAGGAGATGTTCGTTCAAGTATTTTTTTTTTATGCAGAGTGCCGTGATGGTATGAGGTACTGGGGAACACAGGATTCATACAGTGCTGTCTTTGCCTTGTTTAGCTTTGGCTTATTTAAAGTGGTTATGAAAGAAATATTTGTATTTATAAAGACACCTGCATTTTATTCCCATTACCAGTAAGAGTTATACAAGCCTAACAAGATTATAACATACCTTTCAATGTTAAAGACTCTTATTTTTTAATAAGTTACATGCTTAAGTCCATATGTGCATATTAAGTATGCTTTTTACTTCACTTGTTAGAGGAGATGATATATGACTCGGGAATTTAGAGAACTATGGAAAAAACCTTTTGTTTTCAACTTAATTAGGGAAGATGAACCTGAAGGAAACTCCAGACAATTGTGTTCATATTTCCCTCCCAGAAATGCAGATGATTTACAATCACAGAATCATAGAATCATTAAGGTTGGAAAAGACTTCTAAGTTCATCTAGTTCAACTGTCCACCTGCCACCAATTTCGCCCTCCAAACCATGTTCCTTGGTACCACACTTATATATTTCTTGAATGACTCCAGTGATGGTGACCACCTCCCTGGGCAGCCTGTTCCAGTGCCTGACCACTTGGAAAAGTTTTTCCTAATACCCAACCTGAATCTTCCTGGCTTTTAAGTGTACATAGCTCATTGCTTTACCAAGTAAATAAAAGAAAAAAGAAGAACCTGGCCAACTTCCTCAAGCCCAGAATGTCTGTCTTCTTTTCCTTTGTCTAAATTTCCTTCTTCTTTATTTTGCTCTTTCCTCCTGGCAGTAAGAACATTTGAAGAGGCAAATGTGGCAGAGAATCTTAGACTGAAAATCACTATTACAAGTCTCAAAATACTAGAACATTACCATACCCAAACAGGAGAAAAGAGGACCAGGATATACCTTCACAAATTTAAGCGTCAATAAAACTATCACTCATCTCCAAAACATTCTCTGATGTTAAAGGTCTTTTTGTCTTGCAAAGGCTGCCCACAAAATTCACTTTGTTTTCCTTTCCTTGTTCTTAACCTTTAATTTCATTAAATCCCAGGCCAACAGACATATTAGTTTTCACATGTGTTTTTGTACCTGGCTTCTTTACCTAACATTTGTTTTCTTTGTCTGCCTCTGCTCACTGCACCCTGGGGTGCTGCTGTCCTCATTTCCCCTACCATTTTTTGTCTGCACACCTGTGGTACATAACTAGTTCTCAAAGAGCCCAACTATGCTCTATGTGAAGATGAGACTAAAAATAAGAAAAAATTATAAAGTTGAGGTCTACCACAAGCAGCACGGAGGAAAAGGATCGGGAAGCTGTTAGCTGAACAAGAGCCAGCAGTGTTTCCAGGTGGCCAAGAAGGCCAATGGCATCCTGGCTTGTACTAGAAACTGTAGCCAGCAGGAACAGGAAGGTGATTGCCCCTCTGAACTCTGCACTGGTGAGATTGAACCTCGAGTGCTGTGTTTAGTTTTGGGCCCTTCACTACAAGAAAGACACTGAGGCACTGGAGCATGTCTAGAGAAGGGCATTGAAGACGGTGAAGCATTTGGAGCACAAGTCTTATGAGGAGTCGCTGAGGGAACTGGGATTGTTTAGTCTGAAGAAGAGGAGGCTCGGGGAGACATTATCAATCTCTACAACCACCTGAAAAGAGGTTGTACTGAGGTGGGGGGTCGGCCTCTTCTCTGTGGTTAACAGTGACAGGACAAGAAGTAATGACCGTAAGTTGTGTCAGGGGAGATTTGGACTGGATATTACAAAAAAAAAAAAAAAAAAACTTCTTCTCAGAAACAGTGGTGAGGTATTGGAACAGGCTGCCCAGGGAGGTGGTCAAGTCATCCCTGGAGGTTTTCAAGAAAAGGATAGGCATGGCACTGAGGGACATGGTTTAGTGAGCAAAGTGATGATGGGTTGACAAATGGACTAGATGATCTCAGTGGTCTTTTCCAACCTTACTGATTCTATGATTCCAAGCTTGTCAAAGCTCTGCTGCTTCCTGCAGCACAGGTGGCTGGCTGGGTACAAGCCCCTTTCTACAACGCCTTCAATGCCCAGTGTTTTGTGACTTGATCTTCATCCTTAGAACTGGAGGCCAGAAAACATTTTGATAAAGCAATGAGAGTGGTTGGGCAGAGTCTGAAAAATAGAAATGCTATGAATGGAAGAGCCAGTAAAATGTTAAGATTCGAACATCATCACAATAGTAAGAAACAGTGCTCTAGATTCTGTATTAAAGACTTGTATACTAAGTATGACCAGAAGACATGTATGAATGGCAAAAGGAAGACTCACAAGAAGAAGAAAGAAAGAACACTGCACAATATTCTCAAATCTTGCTGTGTGGCTGAGGACTGAAAAAGTTCTGCCACCCTCCAGGCTGATTTTTGATAAACCATTTGAAATATTTTCAGTATGTTGTACAGAAAAAGTAGAAGGCCCAGGAACAGGCCCACCAAGATGAGTAACTAGAATAAATAAATAAATAAATAAAATAAAAATCCAAACTAAACAACCAACATGCATTTGCTCCTTCATTTGTGGGAATTTACTCCATTATGGGCTGCGTCTGGTTTCAGACTTCAAAGAACCCAAACATTCATTTAGGAAACCACCTTTCTCCTGCCTTCCTGTTGTAGAGAAATTTATTTTCTTTGAAACCATGTGTTTCTTTCCACTGCAGTGGCCTCACAGTACATTTATCTTCTTGTACCTGTAAGCTCTCTGGGACAGGGACTTGCCTCATACAGGCTGTTAGCACTTATATGTGAAAGTAGTAATGCTAATAGTAATTTTCTACTAAGGTAGAAGCCATGCCCTGAAAGGTATTTGCCACATGGTCTAATAAGGTACTGTAGGAAAAACCTGCATGCCTAAGCAATGCCTGGGGTGTACAAGAAAAAAAAAACAGTCCTCAGTCTTCTTGGCAAAACAGAGCAATCTACCCTGGCTGGGGGTTAGATTGTAATTTCTAGAAAGCTCTGAAGTAGCCTGTTCTGTCCTGCAGTTGTTCCTGGAGCTTCATGATGAATGACTGTGTCTCTGCTATGGTCTGGAGAGCACTATTAAGCTAAGTGAGTCTTGGTGGCAGACTGGCCTTCTGTTCATTGAGGACCCATTCTAAAATGAATTGTGGACAAGTGACATCGAGATCAAGCTACACTCTGCTAAAATTTGTTCCATTAAAAAAGGTATCGTAACCAAGAATACAAATAAATAAATGAATGACAAAAATATTCTGACTTTCTAACTTCAAAATGACTTGTGGGCTCAGTCTGTATTTTTTGTGTGAGACCGCTCAAAATAAACATCCCACTCCACAGAAAAGACACTGAATCTCCAGTCACTGGAGAAGGGAAGACAGAGAAGAAGCAAAGAGAAAAATAACACAGAACTTTTTGAAGTTAAGCCACCTGAATATAGCTGTAAGTCTAGATAGGAATCCACACAGGAAAATACCAGTTCAGGCTTTCAGTTGATCTGAAGCTACTGCATCCAATATGTTGTGTGCAGACTGACCATGTAGTCATTTAAATATGCCTTTGCCACGTAGCATGAACACAGGCTTCTAAAACAAGCCTCTTCAGCAGTCTGCCAATATGTCTTCGCATCTGCCAAAATACAAGCTGCTTGCACAATCAGAGGGCATTGCTACACATATGGTTTTGACAGATTAAAATATATGTATTTTTTTCTCATCTCTTTTTCCTGGGTTTCACACTCTTGCTGTCACATTGAGAGTAATTCCAGATATTGAACCAGTAAGACCTGGTGGCTTTTCATTCAGTCCTGGTTTCTGTTCCCTTTCCTCTGTGCATCTTTTCTACAGCCAGCTCCCTGAGATCTCAGAACAGTGCTTCTCATGAAGAAAAGCCACCTTCCCTGAGTAGCCAGCACCTGGGGCCCTAGTACTGCCCAATATTTGAACTGCCTTTTTAACAGTATTTGGAGGCATGTTGTCTTGGGCCAGTTCCTTCAGCATGAGGATGAGCTAGAAAGAAAGGAAAAAAGACTCCAATGAAGAATTTATGGAAATCTAAACTTACAGAACTTACAGAAAGAGTTCAAGGAAAGACGGAAGGGATTCTTATGATGGAACAATAAATGAGTTGAGCCCCTCAGGAAAGAAAAGAGTGACACATAAGAGACTCATAAGCCAAAAGAACTAAGAAAGGAAATAGAGAATGCTGGATGAAAGATAGCACCTTTGTTCAGTTAATACACACCTTATCACTGACTTTGTAGGATCAAGGCTTCCCTTTCTATGCTTTCTCCTAACCCCCACTGATTTGCACAGCGAATAAACTGGCATGATTCAACACAGATTTTTAAAGTAAAAGTCCTGGTAGACTTTGGAGAAAGGAGTTAATATGACTTCAGCTACATTTCCTGCAGCTCCTGGATGACTGCATTTAAAATTTTTGCCATGTTCTATTTATTGATATTTTATAAATATATGATTTGTCATCTGACTACATCATTTCAGGTCTAATTTATTTATGTTTATTAATACACAATTTCATTAGTGAAGTTAATTAACATGACAGTATTCACTTTAGAAGACAAAATAAATTCAGCCTTGATTTAGAAAAGACTAGAATTCTTAACTTGGAGGAAATGATGGCGCAGCACATCTAGAGCTTTTCAAGGACCTTTTTTTTCCTCCTTTTCCCTTCATTAGCTAGTAGCCAAACATTTCTTTGTTTTAAACTAAATCAAATTTCCTATATTCTCAGCAGGATTCAGGTTTTTATACCAATAAGATACAGTAATTGAGAAGTAGCAAGATACATCCATGACAGAGGTCTACTTAAAACTCTAATTTGTGTTAGATCTAAGAAAGAACAGCCAGCATAAGTTACGACTGCCAGAAGTCAGTGTTATCTCTAAACAGATGGAAGCGAGAAAAACACCAACAGTTGACTTAAATATAGCCCATTCTGAAGCCATGCAAAATCTTTCCATTGCCTTCTGTCATGGTTTTATGATTTTTGTTATCAGTATTCCACATCATAACATTATGCAGTGCACTGAGAGTTAAAGAGTTAATGCTCCAGTTCCATGGACTGTTGATATTTCTGGGTACCTGGTTCTCAGAAGAGAAGAACTACATATCCCAGAGGATTTTGTGTTTCTGTTTTCCATGCAGAGGGAAGATAAAACTGTTTGCAAGTTTTTGCTGTTGCAACTGTTTGCTCATGAGAGGTCCCCTTTTCCTTTCTGCTCATCTCTATAGTGTGTGCTCCCTAGCCATCTTGCCTTGAACATTACAGTAAGGCCTTCAGTTTTTGGACACTCTCTCTTTTTATTTGTTTGCTTAGCCTCAATTCCTATTATATCGTATTGTTATCTTGTGTTCCACTATCATATTTGGTAAATTAGTTTGTTTCTCCTCAGATCATTGCTACCGTTTTGTTTTTAGGCCCATCTCCCTGATCTTTCCCTTCCCCCTTTCCCCTCCCCCCTTTTCTGGGGCGTGGGTCCATGAGTCCCCCTGCCCCATTAGTCACCGAACTGTGCTGACCTGCCCGTAAACCATTTACACCTTCCCTGAGTTTCAGATCAGAACATGCTATAGCTCTGCATCTCATGCTTTACACAATGTATGTATCACCTTCATTTTGTACATAGGTCATCTGGTGCAGAGAAAAACAAAATGATTTATCAAGCTCACTAAGAATAGTAGCAACAGAGACAAAATCCATAAACTGAAGATGCCTATTCCCTCCCAGAACTTCTCATTGCCACAGACTATACCAGTCTCTGCTGATCTTTATACATCTAGTTTTGTGGGTGTAAGTATTTGGAGAAATGCCAAAGAGTCTGTAACAATTTTTTACTACAAAGTCCACTAAAGGTACTGGAAAGAGACCTACTCATTTTGGTGTGCTTTGTAGAGAACATTAAGGGAAAATGTGGAAATGAAGGTAAGCATCCCAGCGTACACCAGTTTGTGCAGAGCTGCAGTAAAGGGAGCCCACCAGATGGGCTTAACAATCACAACTAGAGTCCAGAATTACAGCAGCACCCAATTTACCAAAACAGTCATGCGAGGGAACTAGAAGGGAGCAAAATCCACACATCCATTTAATAGCCATTTTTCTGTCCTGCTGCTACTACAGGCAAGGGAGTTGCTGATCACCTCATGAGTATTTCCTTTGCTGCAGATACTTCAGTCAGGTGAACAAAATAATCAAGTAACACACATTAATTGTGAAAGGGCTAGTGTGAAATGACATTTTTAAACTGCATCATGTCTTCAGGCTATTTTGCTAAAAAATCTTAAAAATATCTTAAAAATTAACTGAGTCATAGACGAGAAAGAAACAATAAAAGTCATGCCTTTGGATGTCAGTTTCAAATTCTGTACTCTCTGTATAGATAACTGAAGCTACTAGAAACATCCCGTGACCAGTATGTGAGCTGACTGGCTTCTTATATTGCTTCTGTGAAGGAAGAGAAATACTGAAACTAGACTTGACTATTGGCATCCTGGTAGGTGACATGTAGTACAAACTGTGGGTTCACTGATAGATTACTGTAAGGAATAGACTGGGTCACTTTTAATTCTTTGCTGTCTGAGATGAAGCCTTTTCCTAGAAAATCTTTTTTTTTTTTTTTTCTTTTCTGTTGACTGACCTGGAGAGTTGCAATTTAAAGAGCCTGCAAAAATTAGTGCTGGACAATCAAAACACAAATTGTTATGAAAACACATATTTGCCTAAAATTCTAAATACAAAGAAATGCACATAAACAGATTTTTGCATTTTGTTTGTTCCATTACAAACAAGAAAGAAAATAGAATCTCAGTTCCAGTTTTAGAAATCTACCAAAAGAAAAAGAAACCTATTTCAAAATGAAAGTTATCTTCACAGTGCTTACAATTGCTTTCTGCCTCTGTCTCTCCCTTTGTTTGGCCCTTTCAGATTCCCGTTTTTCATACTCTTTGCGGTATTCTTCCCTCTTCAGCCTTTCATGCTGATATTCCTCATAGCTGTCATATCTAGGAAACATAACTTAGTCATTAAATCAAGCACCTGCATTTGTTAATGTAAATTTAGTAATACAGTTTCTGGAATGGTTTATTATCTCTCAAGAACCAGCTGAAAAGCAAACTAAATGCACACAAAATGCACTACCTGGGTCTGCAACTGTACGGTGATCTGGATCGCGATCTTGCATGTGAGGGAGAACTTCGATGTGCTCGGTGTCTACAGTGGCTGGACTCATAACAGTGACAAGATCTGAAGGAAAGGAAAAAAAAACCCATTCACCTCTGTCATTCACTTTGAATCTATTGACACCATTTTCTCCTGAGCTACCTCTTACCTGACCTTACAATTTCTTCTAAGCTACCAGTGAAATTTTCCAGTGACAGTTTGCGATCTCCTAGTCAACTAAGGGGCCTCAAGTGATTTTGCCCCCCTCCTATAATGTTTCTTATTGAGGCTAACAGAGAGCAGAGAGTCAGCCACTGTCAACTTCATCTGATAGGGACTGCAGCTAGATTGGCACCGGGCAGCTTGACGATAATGGGAAAGGTTAGTTGTGTATATCTCTCCAATTGCTCTGCCTCTGACCTGACTGGCTCCACTCAGAAAGTGTAGACTTGGCAAATTTAAAGGATAATGGCAACGAGTGTTTCTGCAGCAATGCTGTAACCTTCAGAGCTAATCAGATCAGGGGCAATAAGAACAGTTGCACTGGATCAAGTTATTTTTTTAAATGTATTTATTTCCTTCAAGTCACTCTATGTTTTTACTGTTTTCCTTCATATTACCAACAATGCTGATGTATGAAATTGCTGCACTGTACCTTGAAGAGGATCTACTACAGGGTGACCTTGATCTCGATCGGGAATATGGAGAACGGGAACAAGACCTGCGTTGAGGAAAGGACCTTGATCTAGAGCGTGTCCTTTGGGATCTTTGAGAAAATAAGGATTTGGGTGGAGATACTGAATCTCTGCATGGCGAGTTAAAAGAAGAGCAAGAAGGCGATACGTCAAATAATGAATAGGCTTGTGTCCCATCCCAAGGGTAGCATAGTTTATCACTTTCATCTTCACTGTCATCAAAGAGACCATCCATTGCTAGTCCTGAATTTATAAACATAGGTAGTTTGGAAAATTGTTCATTACTGTAATCACTGTCCCTTAGTTCACCGGTCTTATCTGCTTCTTCATCAAAAACAGCTTGGCTGGGGTGACCAAAATGCTTATTCAGTTCAGCCCGAATTTCCTGGTCTTGGAGCTGTTTTCTGTTATTACCTTGGGATCCCTGCTTACTTGTCTGTAAAGTCTCTTTCTTGAAATACTGGTCTTGTTCTAGAGAAGAACAAATCTGACACTGCCACCCAGGTGAAGAATCCTTAAATTCTATTTGTCTGGAGTCCTGAAGTTCCTGGGATATTTTAATGTGGATTTCCGACTTTGAATTCACAGATTGACAATAGTCATGGTCACCAAACAGCCGCAAACTGGGCCGTTTTGTCTTTCTCTCCTCATGTCCACTGGACAGTGCTGTAGTCTTGCTAAGCTGTGCATACAGCTCAGTCTGTTCTGGACCCTTCTTGACAGGGTTGTTTCCTTGAGAACCGGAAGACTCACTATAACGGGGCTTTTTTGAAGGTGGTGCAACAGTCTTGCATGATGACTTCGGCTTAGGTGAAGTCCTGAAAGGATTATCTTGGTTGGCTTTATGAGGAGGGGTCGTAGGTGGAGTTAGGCCTGAAGGGGGAGAAATAGGAGGAACAGAATATTTTTAAGCAGACAGACTTTAGTGGAAAGACACACGTGCTTCTTTAAAATAAATAAAAAAGCAAGACTCATTCTATGTCAATTTAATTTAATTCAACTGGGAATTAGAGTATTTAGGGTTTGAGACACCAAAGTTCTGGTGACAATAGCAACAGTACTAATGCACTGCCATTAATCTTCTGCCCCTCCCCTTCTTTCATGATACCCGCCTCTCTGTAGACTCTGATAGAAAAGATCAAGAGATAAAAATCAAAAGACTTTTCTGATAAGAATCAAAAAGATTTTGATACAAAAATGAAAAGTAAAGTACTGGCACTGTCAGACATCTAAGGAAATTAGCAGACAAAACCTGAATAAAAGGAAGTCCAAGAAAAATAAATGAGCGCTACCAAAGCAACTTGTGCAGTACACAAAACTTGAATGTAAGGAAGTACAGCAACTCTACAACTTGACTGCAATGACTCTTTGTCTCCACAGTTCATTAACTTAGTAAACCATTCCTAATGTATGTATAAAACATTCTTGTAAGCATAACTAATACATTTTGCCTGAAATGTAGTTCTGCAACTGAAACCAAACTGAATAATGAGGCTAGTACAATTGTAATGAACCACTGCACCTAGAACCACATATTAGTCAACATCATGAAATAAGGAGTAGATATGAAACTGATAAGAATTTCAAGATTAACAATACCACTAGCTACCATGATTTTTCACATAACTCTAACACATTACATCACTATGGTGAGATGAAATTGCAGGAAGGACTGCAGCCCATTCTACTAAAACATGCTAACCACAGCAATGCGCCTTCCAGTTATTTTTTCTACAGAATATGTCCCAACAATTCCCGTTTAAATAATAGAAGTTCTTCAGACTTTATGAAGGAGAACCCTGTGCAGAGTAACAGTACACTGAACAATGCTGTCCAAGATTTCCTTTTTTAGCCCAAGCAATGAGCTTTCCATTACTTCCATAGCAAGAGTGAAGACAGTGCAGACACTTCCAGGAAATGTGTATTTCAAAGATGGCTACAGAGTTTTGTCTTTTTAACCATGCAATGGATCTCAGCAGATCAATGCAAATGGAACGTGTTTTAAAGTGTTTTGCTATAAAGAAAAAAAGTGTCCATTAATGCATAGTGTTCCTTAAGGATCAGAAATGGAGACTGGGAGTCCCACTGCACTGTCTGCAATGAATTTGTTTCAGAAAAAAAAAAGATAGGAGTACTAAGACACGAGTACTGGTTGTGAGAAAGAAGATTCATTTTGTCCGAGCACTTGGAAAAATGGTTACGAGCAACCCATGGTTATGTAAAGACTTTGCCTAATGCCACCAAAGTCAGAAGTGAAGCAAAGATATTGTAAGTCTAGTTAGCCCAAATGTGAATTTAAAACTGAAACAGTTTTGTGCCAAGTCATTGACTATTTCCTCTAATTTGTCCTCAATTTTCATTTCCTTGCCAAAAATTCATCTAATTCAGCAGCACAGATTTCACACCTTATCTGCCTACTTACTAACATATACTTCTGTTTACTAAACAAATTTCCAGCAAAATGATCAGTCCTCTTCAAAACTCTTCAGTAATCATTTCTGGGTTAAAAATCTACAGTCACATACAGGAGAGATTTGAGTAAGTAAGGATTGTTTTCTAAATTAGAAACAAAACAAAGCAAGACAACCAAGAATTAGCACTTTTAGTCATGAAATAATATAGCCCAAGAAAAGACCTGGGGTTAGTTACTGAATTTTCAGATGTATTTTTAAAGAAAGAATGAAGTAGGACAATATTAATTCCAGCCCATCCTTATAAAATTCAACCACTCCACAGTAAATGTCTCAAATATCTGCACACATGAAAATTTCAGTACAAGAAGCCCAAGATATAATCTAATATTCAAAACAAAATACTGTTTCTGTTCCCGCTTCTTTAAAGATGGCCCTGGCAGAAAGCAAATTATACTCAGAACATAACAGTTTCCAGAAGCCCAATGAGGAGTCCAACAGTCTTTAGATGGGAGGGGAAAAATAACAACAACAAAAAAACGCTTCCAAAAGTACAGACTGAGCCAAATTTACTGGCACTTCTTTTGCTGGCAAAATTGTGCTGGGGACATCCTAAGAAAGGACTTCCTCGTGGCATTTTGGCTCTTTTCCTGGTTTTCAGCAGAAGCAGGAAGCACACAAGCAAGTATAAACAGATACAAGTTGAAAAATGTTCATTTAACTTTTGAACAAACTTCCACTGGGCGATGAAGGGGGAGTAAAGTTTTGAATTGGTTCTTGTTTAAGTCGGTGCTACAGAGTCTGCCTTCAGCACGTCCCATGACCAGTGCCCAGAATGTGAACTTCAAGAAAATGGTAAGGCTGCACGCTCGCTCGCTGGTGTCACTTCTGCTCATCGTTACACTAATCACCGCTAAGCTTCACTTCAGGCCATGATCCTAAATCAAGTGTTACAGTATTCTATAACCTTTGCATTATTTCATACACACTCGTTTCTCTGCAAAAGTGTACATTTTAGCGTTGACAGTACAAGGTATATTCTGTGCTCTCTTGAACTTAGCAGGTTTTGACAGATTTATGGAAGGACAGATGGCCATTACAGGCTGAAGGCTGACAAGAGGCAGTTCAGAGCATTGTTAACACACTTGCACAAACTCTCAGCAGTGCAGCACTGTGCAGAATGTAATTCAGACTATAGCTTTTTTATTGCTGCCTATTTTCTTTTGTCAAAAGAGCCTGCTGTGCACAGCAACAAATGGCTGCCATTACCCAGAATGTAATGGGTGTCAGACAAATCACGTAACACAAACAATCAAGAGTATGTAGGTCATATTTCAACAGAGCACAACCTTAGCAATATTTATGATTACTGCATTGAAATGTGCTCTATAATAAACAAGTACCTCTACATCAGTCACACTTATGTACTTCTGCACAGCAAATCTGTTAGAAGTGGTACATACTCTACAATCACCCCCCTTAAACAGCTTTTTTTCTTTTTAAAGTAAAAGGCAAGTATTTTTTCATGACATGCTATAAAACCATTTTCTTTGTAGGGACTTTTGTTTAATTGAATGGCTTCAGTAAATGGTACGTTTGCACTTTGCCTTGCTCTGTCTGGATAGTGTGAACTCACTCATCCTGTGCTCAGAAATAGTGCCTATCAATTTGTGAATACTTCTGCCAACCCAGCACTGTCTTCTCTGTGTCAGTGCGACAAAAGGTGTTCCCATGTATGCTGGCCCCACTACCTCCCTGAGTGACTTCTCTCAATAAAGTCTCTGGGAGACTGCAAGTACTTGTGATGCATACCAAAAGTGCACTAAAAAACAGCCACCTTAGTTAACTCATTTAGCTCAGCTAAGTCGATAATCAGAAATTAGGGAATTGCGTTTGCATAAAAAGTGACATCTTGACTTTTTAGGACTCATTTGCAATGAGGTTTTAAGCAGACACCGAACTTCCTAAAATTCGACTGTAACTGTAGGCATTTAAGCACTTGATGATGTTTGCTGTGCTTTGGTGGGGGAATGAGTATTCTTTGGTGAACACAGTTGTGCAACCTTCCTGTATGTGCACTGGGCTTTTGAGAGGCATGGAAAATGATTTCTTCCATACTTTTTAAAGTCTGAAAATGGATTGTCAAGGGAAACACTATTTAAGGCCACTAAAAACACTGAACACATGGTAACAGGTCAATTCAGTAAAAAAGGAAAAAAATCAGAGGAGTTTTTGTGTAGCAGAAGATTGCAGAAGCCAGGAAAATATAATAAAATTAAATAGCCATCATATAATAAAATACTACATGCTTGTTTAGTATTCAGTTTAATCTTGTTGTCAGTGCTGCTGCAGAGAATAAATACAGACTCCTGAAAATATCTAATAATTCACTAGATCTTATTCCCCCGGACAACTCTTTGCATCTCTCATTTCATCAGAAATCATTCTGAGGTCAAACAAGTTCTTATATGACAGATCTGAAGTATTTGTTCTGACAACTAAGAGGTAACTCAGATCTAGAGGTGGGCAAATAGCAGGGTTTAAGTATCCTCAAGGATGCTCATGAATTCCAAATCACTGTTCAAGCTGATCATGTTCATATTGCCTTTTCCACCATCTTTTTGAAGAGATCAAATTTTGCACCCCAGAGAGACCGGAGTTTTGTATTCAGGTAAATTACAAGCATCTTAGCGAGAGACTTTTCACTACGCCACCTGTTGAAGACAGGAGGGTGGAAATAGCCTTACAGTTATTGATTGCTGCTTGTATGGTAGTAAAATCTTAGGCATGTAAACTCACTTAATGCATTTATATGATGTCTTTGGGTATTTAGCAGTGAAGGCATAAAAAGGCATCAAAAAGCCATGCTATTTAGCTTTCTGGAGGAGCCCTCAATCCTCAAGAGAAATACTGTCACTTCCAGATGGGAGTTGTTCTCCTGTGTCTGCAGGTATCTCTTCAACCTGACATGTTCCAAAGAGAAAAGAGTCCTCCAGTAACGTAAAAAGCTCCCATGTCCCTGGAAGATACCAGAGACGTTCCAGTCCATGGCTTCTTAGCAAAGTGCTTGCACTGTAGCTAGCTACAGAAAAAGGGATGAAGGCCCTTACTCAGAATAAGACTCACCGTATGCAGAAATGTTATCCGTTACTTTATCATCATCTCCAAATCCTGATGTTTTGATCCATTTTCCGCAAAATAGGACTGGAAACTAGCTAGGAGTTGTGATTTTAGATAGACTAAATGTTTATCACAAGACATTAAAAGGGCACTCAAAGAATTTGTACATTCTTACACATTCTCCCTTGAAAACACTTTAAAAGATATTGGTTCCTTATAATTTGACAAATATTTGACAAATGTTTTGGCAGTTTTAGGGAGGACATAGTTACACTCACAGGTACTAACAAATCCATTCCATAGCAAGTTACAGCATTGGCAAGGGAATGGATTCAGTTTGACTTTAGATATGTGAATCCAAAATGTATATGTGACAAAGACTGATGGTTAGTGCAGGAAATACACTTATTTATTTTTCTACTCTATAGTTAATTCATCAGTGAGGGAACCAGTGCTGTTTTCAGCAGAGAGAACAAGGGAGCTGCTATTTATATTAAAATATTTTGTGCTTCGATAGTGCGAGCAGCACTACTAATGGTCTTTTTAATTCATCAGTAAGATCAAGGCAACTCCTTTGTAAATTACAGTACATGGTGCAAGTTGCTCTGTTTAAGGACAATGAACAATGTGGTTACCTGGATATAATTTGGAGTTGCTAGGGTCTCACTGAAGAACTCCAAGATGTTATTAATTACTACTGCCACTATTTTGTTCTTTTGTTGTTGTTGCTTTTACTGAAATGGGTCCCACTTTTTCCTCGTTTTCCTCACATACTCTTTAAGCTCCTCAGTACTAGCTAGAGGCTTGTTTCTGTAATGTCTACTTTCAGCACAAACTCATGACAAAAAACACTACTGCAATCCAAATAAATGGCTTGAAGAAGAATTCATGCACAACCACTCATCTTTCTATAGATTTATATACACATACAAATATAAAATCTATGCATATATGAAGGCAGAGATGAATACAGATGTCAAGTGGTGAAAGCCAATCTCCTGAAACCTTCTCACCAGGTATTTTGAAGAACAGAGCAAGTGCAGCATGAAGTCAAATAGCCACCATCAACTACACTGCTTGTAAACACTGCCCAAGCTCCCTGGCCACACATGCTCCAACAACTCCTGTTCCTGATTATCATCAGTTAATTTTCTAGCTAGATTTATTTCCAAGGGGTATCATTTCATGTTTTCATAGGATAATGCTGTTTTTATTTCACAGCCTCTGATGCGTTTTTTAATTTGCAACGTTTCCTGGTTATGTTATCTAAAACAACAACAAAGTTGTTTCATTGCCTCCCCCATGCACAGCAGACACATGGAAATGAACTCACTAACACCCGGCCCATTCCCATCGCCATTCTTGAGATAAGACTAGAGGACTGTCAAGAGGTTAGATTAGCTCCCAGGTTCTGTCCAGCCAGCTGATGTGAAGAGCAGGCTGCTGTCTTTCTGTCTGGAAGAAAGTGCTGTACCCTTCAGTGATCTCAACCGCTGCCTGAACAGCTCTGCTATCGTCACCTCATCTGCCCCTTCCAGCTGGTAGCACTAAGCACTGACTCACCAGTGTGCCTCCAAACATGCACTTTCATGCAGATTTGCTCTCCAGTAATGACAAAAAAAGACTTCTTCATGCTTCAGGCTTGTTGGCACTGAATGGGATTATCCTGCTGCATGCTGTGAATTTTGCCATGTCTGTATCAGTTTTGCAAAAGGAAGGTGTGTTGCATTTTATCACTAGAGGAATGATTAAGACTGCAGATTTTCAGGACGTGTCAGAGGAAAGTGTGCACGTTTTAATGCTGAATTAATGAAGTTTCTGAAAAAGTGACGTGATGGTTGTGGGGCAGTGAAAGCAACTGCCCAAGGTTCATACACAAAATGAGAACTTGGGCATCCTCTTGTGTAAGGCTGCCACAGAACCAAGGGGGGCGTCAAGATGCCCCTACTACTGTAAGACCTATTCTGCACTACCCCCCAAAACGCTAGATATCATATACATGCCCCTGTGAGAAACACATGCCGAGTACTTATTTTTCAGCGTCACACAACTGAGAAAGAAAACATTCTTGGCAGTAGCTCAGGTGGAGCTCAGCATGTGCTCTTGTGCTCAGTTCTGGACACTTCAGGAAAACAGAGGCAAAAGAGAGGTCAGAGGAAAGCAATAAAACAGATCTGAGATCTGAAGAAATTTTGTGGGAAGAGCAGATGAATTAAATGAGTGTAATGGGTGACGTATCAACTGAAGTTGCACATAATAAAAAATCTACACATCTTCAAAAGGCACAAACACTGGGGGCCAGACAGGAGGAGGAGGACAGAAGGGAGGTGGTGTGAAGTGTGCTAATGGGAGAAATAAAGAGAAAGTAAGAACATAAAATGAATATCAATTTTAAAAAATTACCTCTAAGCTATGGAATAGTTTTTCAGTGGCAGAGGAGAAAGCTGTTATTTGTGACATATTAATCTAGAATTGACAAAGCACTGAAACATGCAGTCACGTACAGCCCTAGACTGGCCTGGAGACAGACTGGATGACATAACTTTTCCATCTGTAACATCGATTACACTCTGCTGTGGGGTTTGTCTTTGAAAGATGGTGCTCAGCAGTACACAAATCTATGGGGAAATGGGGAAGTATAACAGATAAATGGTTTCATTCATATTTTTCCAGAAATTATATGCTCTTGTGTAGGTTTGGAGCGATATTTTCAAACAGATTCCCTCTCAGGTAACTGAATAAAAAGTCAACGCAAACCGCTCTGAAATTAATCTCCTGGAGACCTCTGTAAGATCTCAGTGTATGTGCTGTATATTGAAATGAACAAACACACACCAAGCCGTGCTTAAAGGGAGAGCTAACCCTACCCATTTCTCACCTGCAGTTCCAGAGAGTTCCACACTTAAGGTTTGTTCAATAGTCTTGTTCTCAAATGGGGAACCCTTGGGATCACTGGAAGACAGGGCACATTTATAAAAACAAGCTGAAATGGAGTTGCTGTAGCCAAAATGTATTAGATCCCCCTCCCTTTTATAAATGTTTGCACTTTTTACTACTTACTTTGGAGACTCAGGCGTCAACGGAAGTGATAAACTTGTTGGTTTGGCTAAAGGGAAAAAAGAAAACAATTATGGAATATTTAAGCACTCCATAACGTATGCCAAAAAGTTGTCTTTTATTTTGGTGATGGAAACACCTATTAGTCAGTTAGGGCTGGGTTCTGATTGTTCAGAAGCCATTTCTGGATACTTTGGATAAATAAGGAGAGTCATCCTGATTCCTTAGCACTGGCGCAAAAAGGGCATCTAAATTTCAACAATGATTTACATCAATTACTGTACCTCTGAAATGCAGCACACAGCCCAAATGCCAAGAACCTTTCAGAAGAAGAGCGGTACATGTTAAAAATCAATGAAGAAATCTACAGGATACACCATGAAAATGTTATTTTCTCCTAGATTTAATTTAGAATACACTCCACATTTTATTTGGAAACAAGGGCAGCAGAATAACTACAAACTAACAGAACGTTATGAATATTCAGTTAATTTTACTTCTACAGTATACAATTTTATATGTAGCACTGAGAATAGGTTGTTTTTACGAGGCCAGAGTCCAACTTGCTATAGTCCAAATTTCTGCAAATTATCCTGCAAACTATGACAAGCCATGGATTCGGTCACAGATGGTTAAAAATGGGGCTGACGCTCTCAGCACTGCAATCCCAACATACACAAAAAAACCAAAGCTCTAGCTATAAAAATACAAGTCTTTGTAGCTTTTATTCATGCAAGCTTGTATTTTCCCAAAACAAGCCAAGAACTAGGATACTGCAATACAACTAAGATTCTTCTAATTGCCAGAAAAATGTTTAAAATTAAAAATAATATTACTTGCAAATTTTACTTTTCAGAAGTTAGATTGACGCTTAAATGCAGAGAGCATTGTAGCAAGAAAAACAGCAGGGGATCTCTTCTGCAAATTAATTACTTAAGACAAAATGTTCCCCTTGAACACTTCTGCACTGCAGATCTTTTGTCCAGAGTGTCACTACTGCGTATTTCGTATTCATTCCAGGCTTGGAGCTCCCATCGACATTAAAGGATTTTATATGCAAATTGATTACTTTTATAAGCTCTAGAGCATTCCTGAAGTAATATTACATTTTTTAAAAATTAACTCAATTCTCAAGAGCTGCATATTGTTCCTCCTCCTCCCCATCTGAAAGTTAGAAATGGAAACTCAGGTGTTCACCTTTGGTTCACCTTCCTCAGAATTCACTGCCAAAGTGAGCAAATGCACCAAAACGGGTTATGTGTCTGATCCAGCCCTGCCAGTGATTTGCGCATAAAAAAGGTTTCCATAAGACCAACTGTAAGATGACATAACTTTGCAAGTACTTTATATACACCTAGGATACTAATGTTTGTGACTGTTGCCACTGGCTACCTAGAGGTAAAACTGGCTAAAAAGAACAGACCTTACCGAAAGGCTCAGGAAGAAAGTCTGTACAAACAAATGCTCCTACTGTGTTTCAGAGAACAAAAACTACATACGCTTACCCAGCTTGGGCTTTCTACGAAAGCTGAATGTGTAAGAGTTATTTAAGCTACTAAAAAGTCTCCTTTTAGCTCTCACATAGAGAGGCAGATTTGAATATACAGATGTATAAAATCTGAAACACTACAACACAGCACCTCACATTCCTCTGTATTCACTTAGGCAGATATTATTTAGCCCTCTCACCGAGAAATTCATATACCAAAACACCATTAATTTTTTTTATTGCTAGGCATGGGCTTGACCAAACAGGATTCCTGTAAACTATTCCATCCTCATTTAAAGCCACTGACACTGTAAATATTTAGCCAATATCATTTTCCACGGTGCCTGTTTCTTCGATTTTTAAGCTCTATCATAGTGTGTTTTATTTGTACTTAAAAGAGTTCACATGAAGTTGCTTGTTTCCGTAAATTGAAAACATTCAGGTTCAAAATAACTAAATTTCCTCATGGGCAAATTTCAATGTAAAACCACAGATCATCTTTGGCATGAACGGGTTTGTGGACATTCCCGTGGGTTTGCAATATGTTTGCAACAATAACCCTAAAGGAAAATATGGTTTCACTTCTCTTTTGTGAGCTTTCCCTAACTCTGAAGGAAAATATCAGGCCCTGATTATCTTTTAAAACAGGAGACAATATTTTTAGCTTTGATTAAATGTATGAAGAAATGACTGAATGTCCGTGAATAGCAGTCAAGTCTGCAAGGTCAGCTCTGCACAAAGAGACTGTCCAAGCTGTAAGCATTATATTCTTGTATTTGTATTATATGCACATTCATTGACACTGAAGTCATATATTAATGTGTGAGACAAATTTGATGAAAAAACATTTCAGAAGTCTGTAAATAAAACTGCAGGAATTAAAAAAAGAGAATCATTTCTCTCTGCCTGTAATTTCACCTGCAGTACCACAGAAGACACAGTCATCTGTTAATCACTGGTGAGTTGGCTGCATGTCCTTTTAGGACTTTCCTAACTTCTCCTTTTACACTGTTGTCACAACCCACTTTACTTTGTTTCTTTGCGTGAAATCTGTACAATTTAGGGAAAAAATGCAGCTCTGATGCAACAGTGAGATTTTATCATCAGTATTTATGTACTTGTGCACATACACCTATGTATAACGTACATGTGTGTATAAGATATCTTACATGTGATATGCTTTATTGCACCCAGCAGTGTTAATAAAGCCCTGGGTGGTCTATGGCAGGCCTATGCCTGGTTCCACAACCCTTGCAGTACAAGACCCAGGTTTGAGATGAATGCTTCAATCAGTATTTTACTCTGAAGCAGTCTGTTGAGACCAGCCAGAAGGAGTGGCAGTTGGTATTCAAGAAGCTCTAGGGGCAGCTGGATTTCTTTCTTACGAGAAACACTGTTCAGAGAATTTGAAACCACAATGGAGAAAACTATACTACAGATGTCAGAACACACTGCTGTGAGCAGGGCATTTAATGATGGGGAGGAAAGATTATTTTGTTAGGTTTGCTTATGCCTCCTAACAAAGAGTGAAAGAATAGAGTTGATGGAGGCTGAAAAAGCAGGGGGAGGGAGTGAGAAGAGGAGGAAAAAATACATATGCAGTTCAGAATTCCCACTTTAAAAACTCCTAGGCAACATGTAGTGGGTTATATGCCGATCCCTGTTGCAGCTGGATGACTTCCATTGGATTCAGAGGAGTCATCCAGGATTTGCACCGATGTTACTGAGATAGGTATCTGGCCTTCTTGATTCCAGACAAGTATATCCATAGATGTATTTTAAAGAAAGAGTAACTTTAAATATGCTCCCTTTGGGCTCATAAGCTTTTACAGTTCTTCTTTATCTTGGGAAAAGGGAGGAGGGGAAGAGAAAGCAGAAGAGGAGTCTGTAAGTTCTTGCTTCTCTGCCATCAAAGCTACTTGTAATATAGCCCAGTTCTTTACGCATTGGAGGGTACTAAAAGTCAACACAAGTGTTTAGTTTTGGCCATAAAGAATCTAAAGAGAGAGAACGATCAGGATGGTAGCTAAACTTTCAGCTATTTACAAAATAAAATTACAAACCAGCATTCCAGCTTTAACAGGAATGACACATTTATTGCTTATTCTGTAGCAGTGAGAGCGCTATTTATTGTCTCTTAAGGACGATGTGGCAGGTTAACAATGCCTTCAGTTTTACACTGGCAAAAAGAAAGAAGCTCACTAATGAACCAGCCTGCCCAGCTTGTTTAGGGGTATAATGATTTCTTAGTGGTACAGTACTCTGTGAATAAATACCTCCAGCTCGCTTGATATATTGACATGTAGTGTTTGTTAAACTTTTTTTTCCCCTGAGGTTCCTTTTCTGAGATTGGGGGCAACAGAGACAGGATTAAAACTTCAAAAGTTTAACCTAGCTAATTCTAACTTCATTGTAGAAGAAAGAGATGCTGGGTTTACAATAATAATCCAAGGAACAGAAGAGGTATGAGGGTATTCATAAGCATTGTATCTCAGCTTCCCTCCAAAACCAACACAGTGTTTTGTGCTCCCACACCTACCTTGCAGGTGATTTGTCTGAGACTGCAGATGGGGCTTCCTTTTGGAAGTGCATTTCTCTTTGCTGCTGTTCCTGTTCTCTGCTGGTTTGGTCTGAGGAGGGTCATCATTCGTAGTCAGATATTTGAGAAGTTCAGAGCAGGGACGTCTTTGTGGCTTTTGTTGTTGACAAATGCTCTTCGCTTTATTGCTCCACGAATTCTCAGTCTTAAAAACAGGGCATTAAAAAAAAAAAGAAAAAAAAAAAAGAAAAAAAAAAGAAAAAATTAGTGAACTGAACCTTATCAGAATGGATATAGGTTTTCTAAAGAGATGAGATTTTCAATGAAGTGTTCAGTCTAAGTGTACTAGATCTATGAGCTGTGAATAATTGTTTGCAGAACAAGAAAAGAAAATTACATTGAAATTCCTAAATGACATTTATGCAGCTTTTTATTTCATTTCTCCAACATTTCAATGTTCCTACTCAGCAACATGTAACTAACAAGACCCTACAGCGCCTTTACTGTGAACAAAAAAATAAGCTGGTTTAAACCTTAATTTGCTGCTGATTGCTTGAGCCCAGTATTCACAACTCTCTTAAGTACCCCTAAATGCTCCGTTTTCAGTTACAGTGAATGGCAAGACAAACATTGTTTAATACTGCCTGCTAACAGTATTATGTCAGAGACACCATTCTTTCCAATTAATGGCTGATATACATCTTTTGCCAAGAATCCAGTGCAATTTTTCTTAGCCCAGACAGCTGGTAAAATGGCAGTCTTGCATCCTGGAGTCACTCATAAACAACACCAGCCCATCAGCAAATTTTATCGCACCCCCTACTACTCTGTGTATCAATAAAGTAGGCAAGAGTAACAGACGGTGGGACTACAGCTGAACTCTGCCAAGAGAAAAAGCAAAAATGAAATATTCAGAGCATAAAGGAGCTCAGGTGATTTTCTGGAACCCAGTCTATAATCTGTTCACGTATTTTGAGGCAGTTGCTGGATAGTAGGCAGATTAATACCACACATATAGATCTACTGCTTACTTGATTGCTGAAAGCATAAAAGCCATGTTACATTTTTTCGTTCTTTTTTTCCCCCCTTATTACAAAGATTAAGTTTGTACCTTAACAACCACAGGGCTTGTTCTGATCCTGTGATTTGTGTTCGCATGGTTTTGTGTGCTGAGACCACTGCATTCATTGTAATTTAGCTGAGTGTTGGCTGGAGCCAGCAAGAGCTTCTTGAGCTACAGACACATAGGAAAAAGGAGGTGGAAGGAAAAGAGTAAAGTTATGCATCTTTATGGATTAAAATTACTTGTCTACATATTTTGCACTGTTGCTTGAAACTAGCTACAATAATTTGAGCAAGCAAAGTGCATTAAAACAGAAGGAAGGGCTCAATATTCCCCAGAGCAAACAGATTTCATTTTCTTCTGAGGCTTGGCAACAGACTTCTGTTCCATTTACTGCAGTATACTGCAGGGCAAGCAGAAATGGCAGGGGCCTTGGATTTCTGAATCCAAGGCAAAGCAAAATTCTCAGTGATCTGTTCAACAGAACAAGTCTCTGATCTAAACAGAGAAGTTAACATGAACAGAATAATGGATGCTTGTATCTGACTCTGCTATTGCAGAAGTCAGGAATAAAGGACTTTCACCAGAAATAGAATCCAGTCTCAAACTCTCTTTACAGAACAAAATGCATGTAAGGTTTCACTCACATCCTCACCCAAGATTCAGATTTGCCCTGATTAGCACTAAGCTGGGGCCTACTGGTCAAATGAGCGTTAAAGGCACAAAATTAGCCCTGCAGTGCGCTAGACTCAATGGGCATTTCTTTACAGATCATCAAAGTCTAAGCATAGATAGTAAAGAGCCTCAAGAAATGTAATGCAAATAAAAAATATTATCCTGACTTATCTGAACAGAATAATAAGCAAAAGTGTCAGTCATTAGCACAAGAAACTCAAAAATAATCTCTTCAATCTACTTTTTAGTAGAGTCCCTTATTAGTCATCCTATGATTGTTGGTGTGTTTTCTTCCCCACTTAAGTTTCAGTTCTTTACTTGATTTTCCTTTTCAGTCTAAGCGAAAAGTCCAGACCTTACTGTGACTACATCATACCCATGCAGTGGGTAGCCAGAGGCACATCCAATTCCTGTTAAACAGTAGGAAGGGTTCTTACTAGAGACGGCTCTTCTGCCTCCTGGGGCGGAGGGGTGCCGTCAGGCATCGGGGAAGGGCTGGCGTCATGTTCATTGGTCACATCTCCATCTGTCAGTGCATCAAATGAAGGCAATCCATCCTCATCCACAGGGATGCTGTCCAGTGTCTCAGTGAGAACTGCTAGCAAGTTTGCCTCATTCTCTTCATCTATTTTCTGTGTGAGGAGACCGAAAAAAGAGTGGAACCAGGTGAGAAGACAAAAGGAATGAAACAGTGACTCTTTGTGTGAAAAAGCAGTCAAAACATTATTAAATATTGCCTTGAAACTGTAACCTGCAACAGTGTCTCAGGAGATGCAATTAAGTGCAAGAAAATTATCCAGCTCTGCATTTAAGAGAAATCTCCTTGCATTTGCAGTGTATTGCTCTGCTTTACTTTTCCTCTGCAACTCTCCCAATGCAGCATTAACACCAACAGATAGTCAGGCAGGGATTGCATTACAGGATGTGCCGAGGCTGCTGGCACCTAACGATGGTGTCAGCCCAGGCTGTCTCTTTCTTTCTCTTTTGAACATTGAACAACAGTTAATTGACCTGACAAAATTACAAGAATCACAGAGTAAGACAGCTAATCAGAAGGCCAAAATGAATTAACAGAGAAATCTGGCAAACCTTGTTCATGTACGTAGCCCAAGACAACATCTCTCTTCCTCACTTCTGGAAACGCTTGCTTCAAAAACAAGGGAAAAACTTCTAACTCCTGACCATTTTGGCATTACACCTGCAAGCAAGACTCACATTCTGAATGGCAGATTCTGGGTTTCTTTTAAATGAATATATTAAGCAGTTGCCTTTCAAGTTCTCTTTTTGAATTACATAGTTTGAGTGCTCAATGCAGCTATTGTATGCATTTATCTAGTTCCAACTGCAATTATAAAAAACTAGATTAATCCCTAATCAGATGTGGCTGTAATGTTAAATTATACTAGATATCTTATTTCAGAAACAAGACTTCTTTTTGCCAAGTTGAGTAAATTTAAATACCTCCCAATTTTTTTAATGAAATATAGTCCCAGCTGTGTATTAAGGTAAAGATTTTTTGGAGTACTAATTGTTCTGAGGAATAGAATTGTGTAAAAATCATTATATTTATTCTTCAAAAAGAGTGGAAATTGATCTTGACAGATCAATTATCTGGGACTTTTAGGCTGATTCTAGTGCTATTAAGATGAACAAAAAGCCTTTCCCTGATTCCAGAGATCCGAACCAAACGCAAGGCTACCGGTTTGGAGCTTTTCCACACACTTCACAGTGGCTCATCATGCCCCGGGTTCACAATACAAAGAGATTTCAGCAGAGTTCAGATCACACATTTGAGAAGTGAACTAGCAAGGCATATACGAGACAAATAAAAGCTCATCCTTCTGTAAAAAGTAGTGTTAGAAAAGTCAACATCAAAACCCTGCCAGTAACACCTCAGAAAAGAGAAAAAACAGGTGAATCTGCACGTCCCCTCACTATGACTTTTTCTGCAATACAGCATCCACCAGACTCTAAGGAGAGATGAGCATCAACCGCACAGACAATTCCTCCTGTCAGGCTCCTCTGCCAAATCACACCTCACGGGTTCCTGCAGACAAACTCTGTGTTCTCGTTAGAAGGCCGTGGCAGAGCACAGACTGCTCTGGTGCTTACAGCACTGTCCCCAGAAACGAATAAACAGTCATGCACAGCTAATGCTAAGGAGAAGCATTTACTTAAAAGGCCAAAAGGGGTCTGACCACTGAGAAAAAGAGCCTAAGTCTATGCATCTAGTGATTTCCACCATACCGCGCAGAAATATGCATATTGCCCTGACAATTCAGATGCTTTACTCTACTGCTAGCATAGAGGGTATGGAAATAACCAGAGGGAAGCCACTTTGTGAATAAAAACTTGCTCCAAATCCAGCTCTTCACAGCCACTTTTTGAGAAGGAAAGAGGAACATCAACAGTATCACTTTCAGAAGAGTGTAAAAAGAGGTTATCAGGCAAAAAAGCACTTTGCAGTGTAATGAAGTGTAGCGGTATGGTTTTCAGGCTTCTCCAGGCAGGGTGCAAGCTCTTCCACTGCTGCCCCGTGGCACTTTGGGGGGTTCTGGCTGCCCCTGCAGCAGAAATGTCTCCAGCAAGGCCAGCTGGGAGGGTGCCCTCTACCCCTCTGCCAAGCGCTTCAGCACACAGAGCCAACAACAGAGCTCCCAGTGCAGCTATTTCTAACTGGGAATGCCTTCTTCAATAATAGCATGCCAGAAGAAACCCTGATATTTGCTGTTAGCTGCTTAGCTCTCATGCTTTAAACAGACATTCAAGTGCACTGACATTCAAGAACAGAAAGTTGAGTGGACACTGGTCCTCATCACAGCAATTTCAATTAGTTTTGTACAAGTTTCAACATTCAAACACCCCAGAGAAAGCAAAGGATGTGACAAAGAGGACTCTGTTAAACAATTAATGTCAGTTTCCATTATTGCTTCAGTCCCAATTTACAGAGCAAATAAATCAAAGTCACCACAGATGAAGCACACTAGCTGGCTAACACATGCCTATTCACAAATGACATGGCAGCAGGAACACATTAGTCAGGAAAATGACATTGCAAGATAACCTTTTAAAGGTTTAACTACGCTATTGCTCCTAATTGTCCTAAATTACTGTTTATAAAGAAACACATTTATTAGGTACAGCAGAAATGGGGCAGAAGGGAGATGCAGAGCGGGGTGGTCGAGTACATCAACCGTCTGAGTAATAATCACTGAAGCAGCAACTTTCTGCTCTGCTCTCACAGCCTGAGTCTTGGTGTTGACAGCACTGGGGAGAAGCAACACCGTGGCCAAATGCAGGATATTTCACAGTTTCAGCGCTGTCATCTCGGAAGTCCACGTTCCAGACTGCCATCCAACTTGCTCACCGAACATCCAACTCAAGTAAGGTTGGAAATTATTTGCTAAATCTAAAGCAGCAGCTGTTGAGTATTTAGGCCTCCTAAAGGAACTACAGCACGTAACAAAATGGGGTGGAGGACAATATCAAAAGTAAAACCATATGGCAAATATTTCTTAATGACTGTATCTTACAAAGTAATGGGACTTTTTAACGTAGAAGCAGTCATGCATCACTTCTCAACTACATGAACTTCTCAAAGCCCTTGGTTATTAGTTTAACATAAAGGTATAGGGAACATAGGGTTTTTCTGATCCCTGTACATTTCCACTTGGCTGAATCAGGCAAGGAATCTGAGGCATTAAATGCATGTGCTCGAGCAAGAGTTTCTAGCACATCCTGAAGTACATTCTGAAGAAAAGTAAGACTGGGCGTTGATGTATCAGAGAACACAACAGGGAAAGCCGCCTAACACAGCAAACTGCCAGAACACCAGCTGATCCTCAAAGATGAGCGATTGAGGCGCCTAAATACCATAGAAAGTTTCTAACTGTGCTTCTCTGTATTTGTACATGTTTTGCTCTAATGCTTTAGTATTTCTACAGCACTAAAAATAATTCTGTCTGAAAACACTTTATTAGTTGTGCAACAATCTTATTCTAATTGGTTTCTGCCTTCAGTAAAATGTCTCCAGAGATAGTGTCTCTTTGGCCAGTGAGATCTAAGAAATGAAGCAATAATTTACACACACAAAGGTATTTAAATCCTCTACCCCTGATAATTCTTTCTCCTTTGCTTATTCTTCCCACTGATGGAGCTGGGTTCACCTGGTGGTTAGTGATTTGTGCCTGCAACACCACTTGCTGGCATGTGGAAAAGTATAGCATTGACACTTCATCTTTCAGGGACATCTCTATGGGGAACATATATTGAGCAATGCTGGAATTTTTCCTTAGATTTTTTTCTGCCCTTAAAAAAGCCCTGCAAAATTTCAGAACATCCATCCTTACCATCACCAATCCCTCCCTGAAGCCAGTGCATGTAGTTTCTCACCCAGGACCCTGCTGTAGCTGATCTGCAGTCTGCATAGGCACACTGATTCACTTCAGAAAAGGGTCTAGATCGTTATACTGAAAATCTTTTCTTTTTATCACACACATCTTCCTGCCTTTCATTTGCAGTTATTACAGGGACAGCTTTTGCTTACTCTATCGCACTGAAATCAGTTAGTGAATAAGGAAGATGCCCTAAATTTTCTTCATCAATGATGTGAATGATGTGAAGGTCCTTCTTGATTCACAAAGACTGAGACCTAAGCTGTGCTATTCATCCACAGCCCTGAGCTGGGGGCAGTGGCAGCTTGCCACGTCTTTGTAAAGAGCCCAGGAAACTTCAGGGCTGATCCGCAGCTGGCAGAAGCTCTCATGGCTCCAGCAGCCAGCTCTGTGAGCAATTCAGAGCAGCCAGGTGGGTACCTGAACTCACAAGGGATCACCGCTTCAGCAGACCAACTCATTTCTCCTCGGTAGCCTAAGATCTATTCATAGCATAATTAACAAAGAAAATAAAAGATTTTCCCCCAGCTGAAAATATCTGCGTGATCTAAATATATCAGTACATTATGGCACTATTTGCAAAAGCACAAAAATGACTTGCGAGTGCATCTGGGGTTTCCAACAGGATTTAATTCCTTCAAGACACGTATTAGAATAAGCTTGTCCTTAAGACTCACAGTACCAGGAAAAATGAAGGGCTTGGCCCTTCTCACACATCAGGACACAGAGGCACTAAAAAGCTCATCATCACCACCCCAACGTCCACGGTAAGGGCAGATGGCATCTCAGTTCCAGCCCCACAAATCAATTTTTGCCACCCAAGGATGAGGAGCCGCAGGCTGGGTAGAAGTCCAGGAGAAGTCTGAGGGAAGGGATCAGGAGAAAGAAGTGGTTGTGTTCCAGCTGGAGGAACATGAGGGCTGAGGCCAGGGGCTGCTGATGGAAAGAATCACACCCCAACCCAGTGAAGAAGAACCAATGGTAGAAGAGGAATCACGTGTTCTACTCTATCTGCTCACAATCAGTTCTGTGCCATTATATATAATTTGAAATCATTTTAACTTTTATTTTATTGCTCAGCTTCTTTGCAAATCTTTAGGTATCCTGCACTGTCTTAAAGAAAAAAAAACGCACGATGCATTTGCATTAAAACAGTTTTCCAAGGTCTGTTAGTCTGGTCCCCATGAGACATTCCCGTAATTGAAATGCTTAAGTCCAGAGCTATCAATTATCTTTAAAAACAAAATGGAGTCCCACTAGGAGAAAATTACAGCCAAGTTTCTTTATATGTAGTAGAAATGTGGGGATTAATTATCACCACCCCTGTGCAAATGCCTTTAGGGTATGGGAAGGAAACGAGAGATCACTTCTTCTTGAAGGAGACAGCTGTACTTGCGCTCCTCACATCACCTGTAGGCAAAATCCACTCGAACTGAGAGATCACGTTCTGACTTGAGCAGTCTCACTGCCCAACACAGGGACCACGTATGTACTGTATCTGTCTGACATACCACATCCCCACATTCTAGTACTGATGCAGAAGCCTCACTGCAGCTGGGTGCAGCTGGGTTTCTGGAGACAGCGTATTCATCTCAAGCAATATGCCTCTGTGAATTACTTGCCATCCCACTCTCCCCAAATGCTGTTAAATAAGTAGTGCAGTTATACATAGCACAGGTGCTGCAATGCCTGACTATCAGAGCTGGGTTCCTGGATGGGATGTCAGACTCACAAAAGAGCCTTGTCATCCATGCTGCAATAGGAACTGAGGGCTTCCTAGCACAGCAACCACAACCTTGCTCTGCCAGCCAGCAGTGGCAGCAATGGGTTTGGCTGTGGTTTTGCAGGTATGGCTCACCATGCCAGCCAACCCGATCACCGCATGGGTGCACAACCACAGGGAACACACTCAGTGAAACTCTGCTCTGCTTGTTTTCAAAGTGTAGGCATTTTCCATGGATAAGGCAGTATTCACACAAAAAGTAACAGTACAAAAATAACTATACTTATTATTATCCATGTATTCAATACCGTGTATTTCTGTGGTCTCAGAAACTTCTCATGTTTATTCCTGGTATCTGAACTTGGGTTATTTTCCCTCTGAAAAGGCACTGACCTGACTCTGTAAGACTTCTGTCAAGCATCTGGAATTAAAGCAGCACCACTTCAAGCCACAGTGCACACTATTTGCAAATAGGATTTTCTTTAAGATCTTGCCCCGATCACCTGAAGCAGTGCCGCTATAGCTCCCGTAAGACAGACTATCTTTTAGGGTGAAAAATCTAACCTTTTTGCTATAAACTAAACATGTCAGTTTAAAAGAGCCTACTAAATATTCCTCTAGCACAAAGTCACTTGTTTTATTGCTTCTAACGAGTTGTTGCAGTTCAGATGTTTCCATTACAGCCTGGCAATTAAGCTTCTAATAAACTGAAGAGCTACTAATTGACTTATTCATCTCCCAAACTGAGGATCCAGCTAGCAACCTGTAACACATTTTACATCTTCTGACCAAAATTCATTCACATTTTGCAAGCCATTTCAATTTCGTTTGTGTAAACTCCATCTTTCCTTTCCGTGATAGTAATCTTTGATTCCAGGGAAAAGACAAAACAAAAATTCATCCGAGAGTAAGCTTTCGTGCTGCAGATGTGTTAGCGGGACTGATGATAAGATATTGCTGTGCTCGAATCAGTGCGCCGGTGGTGGACCCAATATCAAAAATTTATGGTAATTGAAACCACAGAATCTTTGGAAATGCAGTCAATTTGACTCAGTATCAAAAGGTCACTCTATTCAATTTATGCTTGATGCTGAGCACAATATTGAGAAAACACCTGAAAGCAAATGATCTTATCAGCAGTTTGGGCCTCAGCATTTACTGACTACATAGGCTAATTTGCTGATTACTAAATAAATGCATTACCTACATTCTGTACTGGTTTAGCTCACAGAGGGGCTTCTTCCCTTGCGCAGAACTTGGCTCTGTGAAAGCACTCCCACACCCCCCAGAACGGACCGCATCTCCGTGATGCTGGGACACACACGTCCCACACAGCACTGCTGTACCAATGTCCTCCCTGTGCCATGCTACCTGCCATGGTCCCTGTGTGCTCCTTACTGACGGGTGGGGAGCTGTAGAGGGAGGAGCAGGCCTGGAACGTCTTTGGTCGTGCCAATGGGAGAGCTGGGGCAGCCCACTTCACTGGAGGGCCACACTGCCAGGCCTGTGACACATGTCTCCTTCCCCCATCACAGGCATTTGCTCACACCCTAAGGTCCTGAGTAACAACCCACGTGGTGATCGTCAGCCACTGTCCCACTCCTACAACGTACAGCAGGGCACTGAGTCACAGCCGCTGGCCAAGGGTCCCAATCCAGCAGGCCCTGATGAAGAATGAACATTGGAAAAACAGGGAAGAGGGGAAGGAGAGATGTTTGGGGGGATGGCTGGGGCTTTCCCTGTTGCAGAGTTTTCACTGACGATGTCAGCAGTATTTCAGTCCAAGTATTTCAAGCACTGCTTGCTCAGATTTATTTACTTATGTGATTTATGGTACATGCCTACACTAATCTCTCTATGCACCCACATAAAACTTCAACATTCATATAACTTTGTTAGGCAGCATGACACATTCAGCAGGAAAAAAGAGCTACATTTATTTTCCCATGATTATTTCACACACGTAATTGATGTAAAAATCACTTTTTCCTCTCAGTGATGACAGACATCCCTAAAAAATGCACCTGAGTTGTAGCACAGACCCTTCCTTCGGGAACTACAAAGCGTCCTATTGTTGCTTTTGTTCATTCGTTATTTCAGTGTTGCATTTGCTTTAGTTTTAATTGTATTGGACGTGCTAGGTCATCTATCACAATTCTTACTTCGTTCTAGAGTTATATGATTCTATACACATAAATTTTAGGGTAAAATTATATAGTCAACCAGAGAATAGTTTACATGTAATCCTTAATTTTATTCAATTATGTGGTAGCTCTGTTTTGTGAAAACAGAACACAAAAGTGCCACCTTAAATAGTAAAACAGACTCTCACATATGGGAAAAGAGGAATTTAGTTTGACTGGGAAATCAGCATTTGTAGAGTAACTCCTTTATTCAAAGCTTTTGATGATGTTTTATGATTTATCAGTGTGTTCAGCTTCACTGCACATACCACCCTCCCCCCGCCCCCAACTACAAAAGACACTGCAAATATGAAAACTCCAGCCATGTCCCACAGGAGGCAAAATGCAGGCTTTGCTTAGGCTTGCAGTATGAAGGGATCAGGACATTGTTAATATGCCTGCACTTCCTATAAATTCTTATTGTGATCCAACTGGATGGCTGCCATGTGGTCTCATCTCCTACACATTTGTGAGCTGGCTAAAGAGTCTATTGAGGCACAACACAAAAACTTGTTTACAAGGCTGAAGAAGCATTTACTTTAAGTACCCTCCCGGTACGTCCACGTCCCAGCAGAGGTGATAAATGACACACACATCATTTTGGAGGTGGGTTAGCTAGAGAAACAAAGATAGGAGATACCCTAAGAAACTAAGGAAATCATCACAAAGAGGAAAAAAAACCATAACTTCAGTTACGTACACTCTACTCTTACCAGCCTAAAATACTTTCAAATAGACTTAGAAACTTTGCTACAGCCACCAAGGATACTCTTTATTATGAACAGATGTGTCTGAATTTTCAGACGGTTTAGCATTTGGATTAGTTTAGAAGTCTCATAATATCCCTAACTACAGATTTCCTTGATTTGTCACTATGTGGTAAGACTTCAATGTTCTTTTAACATGATTTTGTGAATGCAAATCAAATCATAAACCAGAAATTGTGACTTCAAGACAGAAAACATTAAAAATAGATAAATATCACAGTAAAGCTATCTGTAGCAAAGCCTCTTCTACAGCAAGTCCATGGCTGGCTTGCTCCTAAGTTTACTGGAACTCACCAGCCTTCACAGATAAAACTGACAAAATCTGGAAAGGTAAAATAAATATAGAGTAAATACTATGTAAAACTACCTTTCTAGATTACGCTACGACTATCTTGCTCACATACCCTCAGCCAGCCCAGCAGTTACGCAGCGCACATATACAGGTGTGCGTTACCCCACAGCTGCTGCCTCTCCTCCGCGTTCAGAACTGAATACGTGGCTCCTTCTCTGCTACTCCTTTAAATCTGCATGTTCTTGGTCTCCAGTCTGCCATCGAAATGATGTAAAAGAACACATTAGTCTCAGGGAGACACTGATGCTAACCAGCCTCTTTATGGAAACAAACATAGGCACTTTTTGTGCTGCCCCTTTAAAAACTACTCCTAAGAGGCAGTCAGGTCCAGCTGTACCTATCAATGCACTAAATATCATATTAATTAGGCTGTAAGTTCCTTTAGGCAGGGACTATCTTTTTGTTGTGTGTTCACACGGTCCCTTTCACACTGGTGTCCTGATTTACAGTCAAGCTTTGAGATGCTGCCACGGCACCTACAATAAATAATTGTATGTACTTCTATTTAATTCTGCTGGTAACCAAAAGAAAAAGAACTTGGGCCCAGATGTTCGGCTGCTGTAAATCAGGGCCTCTCCACAGGTTTTAGTGGTGCACTGTAGATTTATACTAGCTGAGGATCTGGTCCTCTGCTTGCTGATGCTGAAGCAGGGGCTATACCTCCTGCATGCTGCTCCAGTACCACCCAGCACTGGGACCAGCAGCACTTCAGCAGGGAGGTTGCAAGGCCACCAGGGGCTGTGGCATCCTGCTTATTAAGGGAGCTGTGCCTCTGAGCTCTGCACTGCAATGTCAAAGAGCAGCTTAAACAGAGCCAGGGTGTATCTAACCCTATGATGTAGCCAACATTGTGCCCACATTCACAGCTGGAAATGCACTGATATATCTGCTCGTGGCAAGTGCTTCTTCAATTTAAAAGTTATCCCCTTTGAAATGTAAACAATTTACAGTTGGAGCCCATGTAACTCCATGTATGCAGGAGTCTAGTTACAAGAAAGTAAAGGCCTTTTAAGCACAGAGTATACCTAGCCCCAGGAATAAAACGTAAATGGCAGCCATTTGAATATGAGAATGGAGGTGGGTCCCTGCAGGTGACTGACTTCAGTTCCATTACAGCACCCCGGAAGGGAGAACCTGGTTAGGTGGCGCTCCTGGAGGAGGAACAGGCGCACAGACACACAGCGTCTGCTCTGAGGATGGGCACTGTCACTGCTGGCAGTGAGCAGAGGCAGCACTCCTGTTTAGGGAGCAATAAAATCCTGTTCTGTAAACTGTTTCAGGGATTGCACACACACTCACCCCACCAGTGAGTGGGCGTGGTGAGGAAAAGCAAAGTAAATATGGTTGCACTTCATCCTACACACTAGAGAGGGGAAAAAACCCAAGCCTACAGTATTTCAAGTACAAAAGTGACTTGTTAGTAAATCATATTTTCACTCAGAGGGTGGTGACGCACTGGAACAGGCTGCTCAGGGAGGTTGTGGATGCCCCATCCCTGAAGGCATTCAAGGCCAGGCTGGATGAGGCTCTAGGCAGCCTGGTCTGGTGGCTGGTGACCCTGCACACAGCAGGGGGGTTGAAACTTGATCGTGCTCCTTTTCAACCCATTCTATGATTCTATGAATATCGCAGAGTTCTGCATCCTGTAAGCCTGCCAGACAGTACTTCATAGCAGCCCAGGGTCTCCCCTGTTTCCGCAGTGAAGGCGGTACCAGGCTCGAAAGAGGGCTGCCTGGCATTGGGTTCTCCCATGGATTACACTACCACAAACCAGAACAACCCACTAAAGTGCATGGCTTTAAGAGAGGACAGATTAAGTGCAAGTGAAAAGCAAGTCAGGCCCTTTATGTTCACCCTTCTGTCCCCAGGAAAAACGAAATCCATTCCTTCTCTCTCAGACACATCAATACAGCAGCCCAGGCTGCGAGGGTTTGGCTTCACCACTGGCAGTGCAGTGATGTTTATTTCCATTAGGCTGGGTCTATAAAACCCTCCTTTTATTTCTGCGCTTCCACAATTTCAAAACAGCAAGCCTGACATTCTGCTCTCTGACAAGCCACGCTGAATACTGGGATGCTTGAAAAATCTATACAAAGAAAGCTCTTAAGACAAGAGAGGCTGAGCGTTCTTGCCACAAATGGCTTGTTTGAGCTATCTCTCTTCCTCATGTTCGGCGGAAATCAGACAGCTTATTGGCTTAGCTTGTTAGGCCAGGTTAAAGGGATGCGATGCTGAAAGGCTCTTACAGAAGCTTACCCTTGGACTAAAAATAGCAGGCACTAGAGAATTATCTTAAATACTACCAAACTTGTTCTGCGCTGTGAATGCAGATAACTGTAATATGTTTCCATTTTTGGTAGTTTTACAGCTTTTTAAAGTTATGCTTGCTTTAGCTGACTATTTAATTAGTTTCTGATTCTATTTGCCACTTTTTCTCTCAGAGATATAGCCCGAGGGGTACTTTGCCTATGAATCCTTTGTATTTAGCAGTGTTGCTATTGTTAACATCTAATGAGCTGTTGGATTTGCAAAACACTCAGCATAGGTACAAATGCTTCTTTGAAATATAAATGTTTAACACATAGCAAATAGCAAATCAAAAGATACTCCAGTGCTGCATCCTCACTCTCTCATTGCGTATCTCATCAAAAGGGAATAAAAATAAAAATCTGCTTTATTGCGTTTAATTCTGAAATTCCAAACTGCATATCTGAACAAGACATTTTTAGCTCACAGAGCAGGCCTTTAGAAGAAAACTAAATGGTATTTGGTACTGTAGGAGGACTCGTATCAGCAAGGCTCCACGGTCTAACGTGCTGTCCTGCCAGTCAGACTGTGGGGCTGTTAAAATCCCACCTTGGGTAAGGCCAATTTCTAGAGACAAATGCTGTGCAAGGTCAAGCTAAAACCCAACTCCGCAGCTCAACTGAACCCTCTTCCCATTAGGCAGATACCTCATCTGACTGCTGTGGAGCTGGCAGAGCTTGTCCTCTTAGACACCATTTTTCTTTGACTCTCGCAGGCTCAGAAATGTTTTTGCTCTTAAGTCGTGGCGGAATTCTCAGAATCCCTCACTACATATATACCTGGTGCCTTTATAAGCTAAACCTAGCCACATGTCTTGCAACTGCCATTACAGCCCTCCATACGTCTTCATTTGGGAAGCAAGTTTTCTCTTTGAGTCAGGAGTTGAGTTCACAGCCTCTCTGTCAAATAAATGCTGGGCTGCTGAGCAAAACTGTTTCAGCCATCTATTCCTCAGCCCTCCCTTCCATAGTCAGGCAGCGCAAAAAATACTCTGCCTTCATTATTGTGATTAACATTACTATCCATCTCCCACAATTTCAATTTTCTACTGCTTTAGTGTTACTCTGGCACTATCAAGACAACAGTGCTGTTGCAGTCTCCAGTCACATCGTAAGGGAAAGGATCTGCACAAAGAATTTACAGTTTAAGCAGACAAGATGAAGAAGGGAGGATTTGAATCCTTGCTTTAAAGCAGGGGATTTGATGCACAGAGATAAATCAGTTCTTCCATGTCACAGGAAGCCCATGGGCACCCCAGTCTGAATGGACACAAGAGAACACAGGGAGTCACACGGATCTCCCATCCTGGAGATGCCTGGATAATTAGCAGTAGTATGTTCAGAACGGCAGCACACTGCAGAGGAGAGAAGTCTGAGGCAGTGGGAAGAAGCGGGGTCACAACTGAGTTCAGAAGCATGCACTGGGAATGTATGGCTTAATATGATCAGCTGGAGCCAACTCTCAGAACACAGGAGGAAGAGGCTGCAATAAAACAGTAACTCACAGCAAGTGTCTCGGAAAGACTAAGGGTTCACAAAACATACTGTTTAACTGGAGTCTTCAGTTTTCTCTTTGCATAAATTCCTTTGGAAAGATAAAAAAATAAAAAATGGAAAAAAAAAAAATCAACACCTGACCACGTTCCAGGCAGAAAAAGAAAAAAGAAAAAAAGAGAGAGAGAAAAACCACTATTGCACTGCTGCTCACTTTTTACTTAGCACTTCATTTGATTTCTTTTGCTAGTGAAGAGCCCATACTTCTGCTCTTTCTGGCTATAGTTTTAATAGCTCAAGATCAGAGATCTGCTGTTAGGAACCTGCTGAGCTGAAGTAACAGTTGGAGATGCAGTACTTCTCTGTGGACTTCCCTATGTAAGATCATCACCCACCACAGCCTGCAAAGGTTGTTATAAAGTCCATAGGAAGTCAAGCAACAGTGATGGAGGAAAAAAGTGTCTTTGGCACAGGATCAGGGATAAAATACTTTCACAAAGGTATTCGTGGGATATCAGGCCAAGTGAATTGGAGTTAGTATGAGGAATTATGCCATTAACACCGGCAACAGATTAAGTCCTGATGATTTTCCTTGTGTATAAGGTGGAAGAAGACAGGGTAGATATTGTGTGTTTATTGAAGCGAGAAGGTTAGAGATAAGATATAATCTAACCAAATCATGGAATGCAATTTGGGAAGATACTCAAAGAGTTATAGAGTCTGAATTAGCAGGTTTGTCTAATACCTATCGGTACAATTATGTCCTGATGCAAAACAATTATTGGATTCCAGAGAGGAGAACATCAGGTGAAGTGGCCCTAATCCTTCATTAGCTGAGTAGCGTTTGGGGCCAGAAGGGACGCCTGCACACACCCAGAAGTACAAGAATTCAAGAAGTAGGAGGCAGACATCTCCAAGAACTTTGGAGAGTAGAAATGTGGCATGGGGAGATACGTGTTCTCTGCACACAGTTCAGAGGGATTCAAACAGTCACATAGCTGTATTTTGTAGGGTTTCTTTCTAATTCTATGAGCCTTTTGACTCCTTTGCTATTGAAAATAAACATGTTGTTATGTCACGCTATTGTTCTTACATCTTCCTCACACGGTTATTTTGATAAGGCCTTTTCCATGAGAATAGTTTGGCAGCCAAAGTTAGAAAAGATACCATTTTAGAACAGAACAGAGCATTTATAATAAAAAAAATTGAAGCCATGTAGAATTTGACCGAGATCTCATCTTAAGGCCTCTCAGGAGAACCTCAGCTAACTCGTGCATGGTTCCTATGTGAAATGCAGTAGTTTGCAATGAAACCTGCTTTTAGCTTTTGAGGTCAGCCAAACTCCCCTCAAATATTAGACTCTCTGGGGTTAAAAGTGATGAGGATTAATGAGGACTAATGTGGACTACCTCCAAATTCCCTCATTTTCATCAGGATTTCCTTTTCTTTTTTTTTTTTCATTTGGGAATACACCAGTATGGTTATTCAGGGGTCTGAAATAACAATGGATGATGAGTCTTGGTCAGAAATGACTAGAGAATACAATGCAGTTCTGGACAATACATCGAAGGAATATCTTTATGAGAGCTCTTTCAAAGACTGATTTGGAGGAGGAATTGGGAAAACCTAGCTATTCTGTCAAAAGGGATGGAAGGGCACTGAGTACTACTGTAGGATCTTTTCTTTTTTTGCTGACTCAGTGAAGACACATTTGTCATTCAAAGCCAAATTAGAAAAGGGCACGGATCATGCTACATAGATGCTCAGTCTCAGTTATCAGGCAGGTACAGGCAGCTTCCAACACATCTACCTCCAAGTGCATCTAAAAAAAGGCAATCTCTTTTGGTGGATGTGGACAGAATGTCTTTGTCAAAATTTCAGTTTGAGCAAATACCGCAAAGCGGTTTAGCGCGGGGAGGATTTGTTCCTGCAGAAATTGACACAAATTCCTTTAGGACAGGGGCAGCCACCCCAACTGCACAGCTTGGATTGCCAGGAGATAGAATTAGGGAAACTGGAAGATAACACTGTGGCCTAATGTAAACTCTTAAATCTGCTGTAAACAGAGTGGTAACACTGGCACACACTAAAACTGGTATCTGTCATTGCACCTCCACAAGCAGGTGTAGGAAAGGACAAGAAACAGGAGTGGATTTTTGCTCATCCTGCATTTTTGCATTCTGATCAGGAAAAAAGTATGCTAAGAGAAACTATGGTGAATAGCTAACATTGTATTAATGGAGGGCATGCTGGAATGCTTGCGTAGTGGAGAACAATGTGAGGTCAATTACAAAGGTTGCAGCTCAGGTTCCTGTTAAACAAGTGGCACAACTTGGAAACACAGACTTGAGAAGGCAACATTCCTGGACTTTTCAGGTTGGACTGACAGAAAAGTTTAGTAAACACAGAAATCACTTTCTAAATGCCTTCTGACATTCTCCTGCTGGGCCAGGCCACATCTTCAAGAACACACACACACTCACACACACACACACACACACAAACAATTGGTCCTCCGTGGCCTATGGGCTCTGATCATCAGCTTTACTACAATGTTCCCTCCACCATTTTCCCTGTGTTCTTTCAGGACTCGTTTGTTCCCTCTCAGCAGAAAGCCTAAGAGAATCACTAATACAGAGCAAGAACCAATAAATCCACCCAGAGCATCAGTCAGCTCTATGCAGAGGCATGCTTTTGGTCCTGTAAGAGCTGATCCTGACCTGGCTGTATGAGCAACGTATCAGTGCTAACAAGCCATTTCTGACTAGCTAAAAAGGGAGCAGAGTATCATTCCAATACCAGCATTTCTCAGCTGACTACGACTAGTCCTTTTTTTTCCCCCTTATTGTTATTAGGTCTGGAGATAAACAAGTCTCTATGATGGGATGTGCTAGTGAAGGCAGCTTTTCTCCAGGTGTGGTGGTCCTAAGTTATGCTGACGCAGACAGCATCTCCTAGCTGGGCTGAATGTAAGAACTTTATTCCCAGAAAAGAATACGGTCCAGATCACAATCAAGAAATCTGCTATGGCAGCTACTAAATGACCACCTGAAAGCAGTGTAATTAATCTTAGTTTATGAGATAAGATTTTCAGGAGGGTTAGGTATCTATGACTAGTTTAAAAAGTAAATGCACAAAAAAGTAATGTGCCGCCAGGATCGTAACAAAAAAAGATTGCATGGAAAGTTATGCATTATGGATGATTTAGCAATATCATAGATAGCACAGGCTCCAGCAAAAAGAGTGAAATCATCCCTATCTTCCCATTTGTTGGCGGAATTTTAACAAGGGGCTCCTGGGAGCTCTTGGGGGCTCCTCCATGGCTCAACAGACAAATTAACTCATCAAAAGGAAGTTAGGGATGATTAACTAACAAGAGCCCCCTCCAGCCCATAACTGGCACATGGTTATTTCACCCAGATGGTGTTCACCTATGTGAAACTGGTAATGACAGTTTCAGATCAGATTTACAGAAAAACAGAGATAATAAGGTGCTGCAAGAGTGACACGATAGGAGTTATTGGTCTGTGATGCTCTAGACTGTGCCAGAGGCAGCAGAGCTGTTTTGTAATGTTAGGCTCTGTTTTGTAATGTTATCCTCTCTGCCCGAGAGATTTCCTGCTGTAAATGGGAGACTCAGTCTCCAGAGAAGTATTTGACCTGACCCTTCCTATACGAGAGGGGGATCAACAGCAAGGAAAATGACAAGAGATAGCAGCACTCCCATCACATACAAGCCAGAGCAGTTTGACACCTTTTTTTTTCTGGAAATGGATGAACGCCTTTGTAGCATTAAGGACTGTGAAATATTTTCTTATGCCTTAGGAAAAAATCCTAAGTTTTTCTGGCTTTTCTCCAGATGCAATTGAGGTGAGAATTCGTAAGATTTTGCCCAGTAACTTCATACAGGTATGAAGAATGCTTGTTGGGCTTTTAAGGACAGACAATGCAGCCAATAAAATTCACATCAGTCCCAATGGGGAAAAAAGTAAGCACAAAACAAGAAAGAGAATTCCATGTAAAGCATACATTTCCACAAATAGGTAGAGATAAAGGCCTACAGCTCATTTTGAAGGTGCCCAGAGGGTCAAATGCCTTACAGGGCACAATCGACTAGATCACAGAATCAGAGAATCATAGAATGGCTTAGGTTGGAAGGGACCTCAAGGATCATGAATCTCCAAACCCCATGCAGGGCCACCAACCTCCAGATCTAACACTAGACCAGGCTGCCCAGGGTCCCATCCAACCTGGCCTTGAGCACCTCCAGGGATGGCACATCCAAAGTCTCTCTGGGCAGCCTGTTCCAGCACCTCACCACTCTCTCTGTACAAAACTTCCCTCTGACATCCAAATGTCAGTAAGCATGCACTAAAATTTTTGTTTGTTAAAATAATTGCATCTTTACTGCAAAAAACAATTGCATTTTTATGCATTAAAATAAATGCTCTCCTGAAGTGGAGAGAAGAGGCTCAAGGTCCTCCTCCCTCGTTCTCCAGCATGTAGAGTGGATCACATGATATCCAGGTGCTCCTGGTTAACTGACATGTATTAAAGAGAAGTCCTGAATACATGAAGCCTGTTAAAACTCACATCATATCTGATTTTCACAGAAGGTCACTGAGTGCTCTGTAGAAGCACGCAAACCTACAACATCCTCACCGAAGCCAAAATCCCAATGGGAAGTCTCACGTCCATCACATTAATTACCTGCTTTCTCCAGTGCAGTTCCCAAATTGCTGTCACTGCTTAAATAGCATCCTGGGAGAACAACAACTGGTTTTCGCTTTTCTTCCCCCACAAAGGTTCAGAGAACTTTCAAAGGCAATTTTGAGTTCCCTCCAGGTGATACAACCATTCCATGAGGAAATGCCCATTACTTCTTCTAGCAGCTCATAGGGAAGAACATTCCTCTCATCAACCCCATCCTCTAGATACCTGTTACCACTTCCTTGAAATTAATCTCTTGGGTGAGAAACAAGTTTGTCACTCAATTTCTCTACTTTGAGGCAAGCGCATCTCCTGTAGGAGAGATTTGCAGCCCACCAGGCCACCTGATGGACCATCGCTCTGAACCCCTCTGAAGATTTAATATCACTGAGCACTCAAGGAGCAGCTGTGACAACAGATGGAAGTATGGAGGAGTAGGAAACTCTCTGCCTATTTGCAACCTATAACCTTGTAACGTGATTGGAAGGGCCAATCCTCCTAAACTTCCTCTGATGAGCTAGATGGCTGCGAGCAGTTCAGGCAACTCAAAGCTGTCATAAATTAACAACTCTACCACTGGAAGCCAACACTGCAGTTCCTAAGAGAAAATGCTCTGCTCTTCTGCCATCCTCTTAGCCATCAGATGTACCACTATGGACCAGCACCCTGTTGTATTACTTACAGTAAAGCACAAAAGCACAGATACGAGCGAGGAAATGTAGGTGTGAATTCACTGCACCGCACAGATGACAACACCAAAATGTCAGTAGGTTTGGGTTTTTTGCTTTCATAAACAAAATCTAGTGATTGCTCACGCAGTAAAGAGCAAACCCCGAACGTGGCCCTTCAGACTCATCATCACTGCCAAGTGCTAATTAATTCCTCAATCAGTACAAAGAAAGGCTGTTGTTCTGTGGTGTCAGAACAGAAATGCAGCCAAAGCCATCACCTATGTGTCCCCAAGAGGCTGCTTTCCATCGAGACCTGAAGCCAGCCTTCGTGGCTGAACATCCACGTATACACTGATTGATCTCTGTGCCCATCAACACTGCAATTTGTCACTTGTAAACTTAGGCACGTGCATAAAATTTCCTAAATAAAAAACTGACATTGGAGGAAAAGGCCCAAAAAACTGGCAGGTGGCAACCTGCCAGAAAGGCTGCAAATTTCTGGTGCATCTGGTTATTAAACACGGTACCGTAACAGGAGCTACAGGTAGGTAAGACCTCAAAGACACACACAGGCACACACGTGGTGTTCCTCCTTTTTCCCCTCATGTGGAAAAAAGAAGTGCCCAATTCAATACCAAAACTTTCTCCTGCAACTAATTTGCTCTATGCCATTTCCTCCCCCCTGACCTACACATGTACAATAGGTTAGCAGCACTACAAAAGAAAAACCTCCTAAATTAAACTTCACTATGATTTTGTCATTCTGTAATGGCATGGGCTTGAGTTAATGCTAAGTGGGATGGGGCAGCAGGAGAAGTGCATGCCAGGGTTAAGATGGAGCGTTTAGTAGCAATTAGCAGTGATGCACAGTACAAAAATAGCAACAATAAAAAAATAAATAAAAAGAGGTTACACCAGAAATAAAACCATTAAGGGAAATAAATTTAACAGTTTGGCCAATTAACATTTCTTTAAGAAAGGCAAACTTTCTGTTGCTGTTGTTAAGCAAATGGGGAAGGAGAAAAACAGGAAAGCTCCATCGAAAATATTTACTTCACACCAGCAAAGCCTGAGTGAGCGTTTATCCAAGAAAAGGCAGAGCCACCATCCCACTTTTTGGTGACCCCCTCTGCAGTTCTGGGGAGAAAATATTTAGTTGAACATTATCGTAAGCCAGAATATGGCTCTATTTATGTGACAAGCTGACAACATACAATTTCATGCTTGTTGAACTGATCTGTGTTATATATTCACTGCGAATATTATGAAGCCTCACCATTATAAATATGAAACTGTATACACTTATTCAAAATAACTCCTGCAGTAGCAATTTATAGCTTGGTTGTTCGCGTGCATATGAAGTCCAAAGGCTACCTTAAAAAGCTGCATCTCACTAAAACAGATGTGGAGTGTGACTGTGACCAAAGTGGATTTAAGATGACCTCTGTGAAAGGAGGCTATTACATTTTTGTCTGCATGGCAGCTGACACCAGTTTGTATTTAGATATGTAGCCGGTGGGAACACAGTGTAACACAGTGTCCTTAAGGGCTCGTTTTAACATGGGCCAAGACATTCGTCTAATGACCTAATTAGCTTACTACTGTTCTGCTGAGTGCTATGCCTCCCTCTGCAAAAAGGACAGGTACTCAGCTGAGTGCAGACACGGCAGCATCTGAAGCCTCGGCTGCTGCAGGTGAATTCCTGGCAGAGCAGTGAAATATCTCCTTAATGGGACTGTGGAGAAGATCAGTTGCATTTTCCTGATCACACGCCTGGGGAACGGTCTTGGTGGCCTCATACATCAAACAATAAGCTCTCAAAGCAATTCTTTTTTTTTGTTGTTGCTGTTGTTGTTCATTTGGGAGTTCTTTCCTGCCTGAAGGTTCCAACCAATGTGTGAGGTTCTTGCACAAAAATAGAGGCAAGTTTTGACAGTCTGCAGTTTGTCCAATCAGGAAAAAAAAAAAAGAAAAGGAAGAGCAGCACACTCAATATAGGACATTTGCATAATTTTTTTCCAATTACGCAGCAGCTGGATTGAGTGAAATAAACTCCATTTACAGCTTGAGCATTTTAAAATGTCAGCACAGCCAGCCACAGACTGTAGTTTACATACACCTTCCACACAGACATAATGCCATTGGACTGGGCTCCTATTTAGTATGGGCAGAAATCTGAGTCAGGCCAGAGGCATTTGCAAAGGTAACGCATTCAAATGCTATGAAACCTGACACTGCTCTGTTAGGAATATAAAAATTCTTGCTCTTTTGCCCAGCCTCTGCTATTTTCTTCCCCTGGAATTGAGGGTCTTCCTCCTACTCTCAAAAGCTGTTTTCATGATACACTGTTACCTTTTATTGTTCTTACAGAGTTTCCTATCCCAAAACTGCATGATCAGCCTTACGATGTTTATTTTTGTTTTAAACCTACAATGTTGTCTGTTTCCCTATTAAACCTATCCTGTAACCACATACTGTACATTCATTTCTCTGAGACCTCGGTAGCTCTTATCTGTTTGCTTTTATGATCCCTTATGAAGTGCTAGGAATAGCAATTTGCAGTGCTGTTTGTAAAGGCATCTCAGTCTGAACTCCTTCCCCTTTTTTGTTGTACAGCGATACTCTCAGCAGTGAAATCCCATTTGCCATAGAAGAATTTCATTACAGGATGCACTTTAGAGGGACACAAGTTCCGAAGTATCCTGTATGTGCTTATCATGTAAAACATTCAATGTGCATTAATCAGCATTGCAAAAAACGACTTACTGGAGCAGCAGCCTACACGTTGGTATGTCCTGCGTTACCTTCTGACTCACTGATGGCTGCCCGCTCCATGTTACTGCCCAGAGCTATTTAGTTTCTTTTCTCTAAGGCCACAGACATGCTGCTATGCAGTTCACACAATCTCAGTTCTTTTAAGCACTTTGATAAGCTTTATTCTGCCATTATACCATCTATGCCATTAAACACAATGTTTAAGTTCTATGTTAAATCACAATCAGTTCCTATTAACTGTTCCAAGCTCCTCATTTTTATCAACAGTTACTTTATTAAATCCTTAATAATATAGATGGAATAGTTAGTTAATTTGTGTGTTGAGCCATGGATGTTAATTTGTAAACATAATAACATACTGCAATCATTTGCATAATAGCATTTTAATCTTTTTAGTAAAAGCTGTAATTCCCTACAAAGTACGCTGCAGAAGAAACTAAGTGACTATTGGTAATAATAAAAAAGGCCTTAAAATTCTGATCCTATTATAGTGTTGGAACATACCCAAACTGCTACCATAATCTCTGAAATGTTACTGTTCTCTGATTTAGGTGTCTGTGTCAAGAATAAAAATGAAGTATAACTGGTAGCAGTAGACTATTTCCTAAATGTAATTTAGTATTCACTAAGCACCAGCACTTTGCAAATAGCTCTGAGGCTTTCCTTCAAAGTTCAGAGCTCTAGTTATGCATATTGTGTGAGGTACACCACGCAGCTCACCTCCAGACTTTGTTGTGCTGAATAGATGGCTATGATAAATCATGCTGATTTGGCATTGAAGGGCATCAGCCATCAAGGGTTTGACTACTATGTCTTTTTGTCCCCAGAGATTGTATCTCCTTGAACTGCCTGCCCTGGGCTACCAGTTCTGGAGAAAATTAAAAAGTGGAAAAAATGCTAGGAGAGGCCAGTACAGAAACTCTATACAGGCTCAGTTCTCTGGAAACCCATTAACACCAGTCACAAGACTGGCAAAGAAAACATTGGTCGTTGTTTAAAAGTCAGGCCAAGTCATTTTACGCAAGATCTGGTAATTCATTAATCAATCTGGCTGCAAACCTTGAATGAATAACCTGAAATAGTAAAAGAGACTGGCAGCATCACAGAGCGCAAGAGACTCTACGATGCGAACCATGCAATTACCCTGGTGACGTTCAGGGCTCCCCTCTACAATCCTCATCCTCCCGATGCAAACTCTTCCAAGTAAATAAGAAATCAGTAATCCCTATGAATTTTCCGGCTGCTGGGACTAAGAGAGTAGGCACTTCATCATAAATCTTTCTCTGCTCATAATCTCACTGCTTTATAATGCAGCATTTTTGGCAGCCTAGAATAAAATATAGTGGCCAATTCAGGCTTTCCAAAAACAGTGCATAGCATGGCCCTGAAAAGTAACCTGGGCTACACCTCTGCAAAACAATTAAAAATAAAGTCATCAAATCTGTGGAGCATTTCTCTGGAGCACAGAATTACGCACATCACAAATCCACAGACAGGCTGGCAACTCTGGTTTTCTGAAGGCTTCTGAAAGGCTAAAAGTGTGTTTTTCCAAATATGAGAATAGCACGGCTACAGACATTTTACACAAGTTCATTATAGTTTAATAGGACATTTTCTATCTATAGGTTGCATTTTCTCTTTACCTCAATGGAGCTATTTGTAAGTAATGCCAACAAAGAGATGTATCCACTGCAGATACCTTATCTCTCCAAAATGCTAGGCACGGGTCATAAATAATTTTAAATATGACTAACCTTCTCTGATAGAATATGGTACATTTGAAGAAGCCTCAGGGGACAACAATTTCTGTGACCAAAACTCTTCCCATTCGCGTCACATCAAGTTCTACAGCTCACAAAGCATTGACTTGAAGAAAGGAAACCTAACCATTTTGATTTTCTAACATAAGCCAAGTTGATGCGTCACAAACACAATTTTTTAAGGGCTGGTTCTTTGTAAAAACAAATAAAGAAAGTGAACGAAGTAGTGAAACATCTACACAACTTATCTTGGGCGACTTGTTAGTTGTATAGTTCCACAAACTCGTGACAGTAGAGAGTGGCCTTAGGGGAATGAACCCCTTCATTCTGTACTTCTAGCACCCAGAACAAGAGTCAAACAAAACTAGGTTTAAAACAGAAGTTACGAAGCTGTGAACAGAAAGAAATCAACTAATACATAATATGCATACATACAGATGCAGGTAAGAACCAGCGTGTTGGGGTAAACAGAACTGGTTGGGTTCAGGATCCTGCGTGCTGCCTTGTGAGCAGAATAACGCAGCAGTGAGAGAGCCACTTCTGCAAGATACTGGAGTGATTCAGTGCTGGAGTGAAGGCCAATATCTCACCGCACCTAGGCAGATGGGGGCGGGGACTTATACTCAACAGTTACATGCTATCTAGACTAATTGGAGCTTTATCTCATTTGGCTCCTAGTTGCTACCGTAACTATTAATAATTCCTCATCCATGAGACTTGCAGTGCTATTGGAATTATCTAGGCTTGTGGGCGCTCAGTTCGAGCAAGCTTCTGAGAATGTGAGTTGCAGAATGCCTGAAAATTCACTTTCTGAAATACTGAAATGTAGCATTTCTTAAAATATTTACAAAAAAAGGGAAAAAAGAAGTACCAGCTTGAGACAGTCAGGAACTTTGTAAAAGGATTTTTGAACAAAGGCCCTCTCCCAGACAGAAGTATACTACATTCATAACTTAAAGGAGAGTGTGCTTCATTCAAGGTTAGGTTTTGCAATTAACACTGCACGGCTTGTTCAGTTAACACTGTACTTGTGCTTCCCGACATTATTCACCATTCTATTTCTTTCCCTTCCAGTCCAAAGAGATTGCGTTTCTATTTTCAAATGACTAGGCCTCATCTGGAAGCATAAGTTAAATAAAAATTATTACTCCCACAATGATATGAGAGTTGTTTTCTTTTTTTTTAAGTTATTTATGATATTTTCCTCAGAAAGAAAAGCCAGTGTGGATCAATATGGAAAAATCCAGAGATTACCAAATGGGAAACTGCATAAAACTTCAGTTCTCTGATTTAAAACAAATAGTTCCTTGCAGAGTATCCAAGATAACCTCTAGAGAAAGAACACATCTTGTTCTGTTCTTGAGCACCCCCAGTCGTCACATTACAGAGCAGCAGAGAGAAGAAATAGTGCTGTGTATCCAGCTGCACAATGGAGACTGGGGACAGGGTTAATGCATGGGAGGAGAAAATAACTGTTTCGTTCCCATCTTCCTGGACCAAGCAACAAAGAAATAGCAATACAACACCACAAAAGTGAAAACTCTCGCACTGCAGTATTGCAAAATGCTATTAGAGAACAATTTGTACTTACAGTAAGGTAAGTATGGGCCAAGCTGTGCTGTCAGAGACAGTGAGGCATCCTATAAATTCATGGGTGCTAGGAAAGCCAGGCACTTATGGAGAGGACAACAGAATTCACCATTTAGGAAAGAAGTTACATATTTCATTTCCAAATTATTATTTCTGACCTACTAGTTGCAGCCTAGATGCAACCTCTCCAGTTGCATGCCACCTACTTCTTCTCACTGGGACTGCTCATCTTCAAGATGCACTCAGACCAGTGAGGTTCCTGAAATGACCAGTACCTCCTTGCCATCACATCCCAATAAGGTTAGGTACCAACCTGGATGCTTGTCTCACTGCCTGCAACATGCTTTGATTTTCAGAACTGGAACTGTCTCAGGTAGGAAGAGATAATTACCCTCCAAGTAATACAGGAGAACTGTCACTATGTAAACAAGACAATTTTGTACATGGTGGCTTTGGCCACCATTGCAGACAGTGCAGTGTAGCACACGACCAGCTAGAAGCCTGTGGTCAAGTTCCATTTCTAACTGGAATAGTCTGTGTGCTTCAAGTCGGTAGATGCTTTATTATATTACTTATCAGGAACTCAAATTTTGACAGTCTATCTTTCCCCGATTCTTCCAAAAGAAAAATGCCTCTGCATTTGGCTTTTGATGAATGAGGAAGAATACATATCCTCGGTTACAACAAAAGCAAACCCACTCCGTGCAGTACTAATTCTGCTCTCAGGTGGAAGTGTGTCGCCTGTCCTGCTGTCAGCCTGCTACTGACCACCACAAATTGACACGCGTCAAGCTGCAATTCACGTGCGGTGCATCTGACATTCAAGAACAAGGCATCTTGAAATTTCATCAACTGTGATGTGGAATGTTATAAAACCAATGAAGAGAGAGGATCAATGCATTTTGATTTAAATAAAATTATTTACAAACCATTTTGGTGTGAACTGTAGGAAGGCTGAATACAGAGGGCCAGCTCCTATCATCAGTTACACTGATAAGTATAAATTCAGAGTAACCTTATCAGCGCCACAGAGATCACCATGGCTTTATGACTGTATACAAAGAAGAAGAATTTCATTCAGAACATTCTAGGCAAGCTATATTTTACCTTCAGAAGCATTTTACTACACTGTGGCAGTTAATCTTTTCCAGCTATTAAGCTGCAGAGTGATCATTTGGGGCTTCCCCCAGCAAGTGGGGCTGACTGGACTTCCTGGGTCAGCCAAGGGAGAGGCGGCCCCAGCCGCTTACTGCTGCATAAGGTCTTTCTGCCAGCTAATCAATTTATTGCCCCATTTCCCAGCCTGTGGACGATCTACTACACTTTCTATCATCCTAGAGAGAAGGTGGCTAAAGGGTCTAGGAGGACTGCCAGCCCCATCGCTATGAGGTGGAGAATCATGAAGGTTTGACAAAATGAAAGAAAGAAGACTGGAGATAGAGACAAAGGGACTGCAACCTCCTCCTGCACACCCTGAACCCCAAGGCAATATTTTAAAGAAAACATTTAAATCTGTCCTTCAGCTTTAAGACTATTTTCCACCTGGAGGTCTGCGAAACATCCCACACCATCAGCAACTATTAGTCCTCACTGCATTGTCTGCCGTATCTACACATTTCCTCTCCCACACTCAACCCAAGAGGACCTTTTCACTTGTATGCAAAATATCTTGCACCGCAGTGCTACAGGTGGGAATTTTTGATGCAGTGAAGACCTTTAGGAATCCCAGAATCAGAATGGATTGGGTTGGAAAGGACCTTAAAGATCACCTGGCTCTGACCGTGGGCAGGGCTGCCACCCAACAGATTAAGCTGCCCAGGGCCCACCAAACCTGGCCTCTGGTGGATGGGGCATCCACACCTTCTCTGAGCAGTCTGTGCCAGTGCCCACCACAGGAAACAGACACTGGCCCCAGCTCTCCACCAGCCAACAGCTGCCTGCACTCTGCTCCTTTCCAGAGAGTGCAAGAAGAAAACAGCAAACAAGTTTCAACTTTTGTTTTTCCTCACCACTGACAATTGTGCAACTCCTCCTTGTTACGCCACAGTGCTGTGTACTTTAGGCGCTCTTCATCCATTTCCTTTCAAAAATCAAAACTTCCATTTAATTCTTTTCAAGGTTGTTTCCCCTCCCTCTCCAGATCACAGGCCTGCTTTTGATCATGAGGATTAAAGGCACCAGGCGGAACCTGTAACGCACATCATCACGTTTGCTGCTTTTTAATGAGGGAAAGATAGTAAAACCACTGCCCATCAGGCTGAAGAAAAAGAAAAAGCATGGATTCACTGGAATTGCCTTCCCTTACCTCAAAGATGTTGGCAGGCTCATTGCTGTACTGGCTGGAGATGACCTCAGACTGGTCGCTGTACCACTTGAGCCCCCCCAGGAAGCTGTCTGCATCCAGGTCGTTCACGTCTAGTTCGGAGAGGTCAAGTTCTGGGAGGTCTGGGCAGAGAGGCTGGTCTTCACCAACCAGAGCAGCACACTGCAGGAAACAGCAATGTAGAAACAGTTTCATCAATTGCCAGGAATCTATTAACTTTAATATCATGTGATAAGAATTAAGCCTCGATTAAGCTATAGCACAGGGTCACTAGAACTGTTTTCTGAAATTAAAAAACCACACTAACTATTAGATCTTTTTTAGCACTGGACAGGTATGCAAAGAGGAGGGGGAAATAGGAAGGCATAATCCATAACAGGAAGGCATAAGCAGCCTTCTCTATCACGTCTCTGTACAGGAACAGTGAATTTCCTTCTCCCTGTAGCCTTTGACAACAATAGCATCCAAAGGTTTATAAATTCCAACAGCAGAAGCCAAAGCGCGACCTTATTCTGCTGCTGCTTCAGAGCGAACCAGTGAAGGTAGAAGTTACAGATGAATACCTCTGGGCAAGGTCTTTCCTGCATTTCCTGATGCATTCAGGTTATGGAGGCACAGCCTGTTACAGCCTTCAGCCCTGGAGCTAGCTCAAGCTGGAGATGCTCGCATTTTTGCTCTTCCAGATTCTTACCACGGTCCTTGAGGTGAGATATGATGGTGGTTGCCATATGGGCAGAACAAAGCATGGGGTAGGGATGCTGCTGTGCCATTTCCTAAGTGTCTAAATGATGGGCAGAACTCAGCTACCCAGTCACAAAGCAGGGGCCTGGCCACTGGGGCGTGTTCTGAACATCCCTGTGCTCGCCTCTGGGTGACAGGTGCAGACAGGTCATTGCCCCAGGCCAGGACCTCCCATCCAGCCCCTAGCTATCCCTGATGGCAGTTGTGCTGAAGGACCTGAGGGTTTTATTTTTTCCTTCCAGCAGCCCCACAGCAGTGTGCTGCTGACTCAGCAAACCCAATGAAGAAGGCCTGTGGAACACTTTGCTTTCTGTAGGGAACGAAATCTAATACGCACGGAGCCTCTTCAGCAAAGCAACACGCTTTTGCCTCCATGACTTGTGAACAGGGCAGTGATAAATACAAATAAACTTAGACTAAGTATCCTTTTGTATGCTAGTATGAAGCTAGATAGAGTATTGACTGACCTACTAAGCAAGAAAAAAATTAATATCACACACCCATTTTAGCATAGCAATTGAAATGTTAGAGTATCCATCAAACCCAATCCTTAATTATGGAAAACACGTAGGAACAGCTTGGCAAACACTGGAGTCCCATATGTCAATGCCATTCGATGAAGCAATGCCTCCTGCACTGTACCATGTACCCTTGGAACCCACCTCCAGACTTCCACATTGACACGGAGATCCCACAGAACACCTCGCCACCCTTTACAGCTGACAGGCACAGAATGGTTAAGAGCCGTAAGGTCAACTGAGCCTAAATGCTTCCACACCAAGCACTTCACAGAACCACAGAACCATGGAATGGTTTGGCTTGGAAAGGACTTTAACGAACATCCAGTTCCAATGCCCTGCTGTGGGTACTGCTGCCACCCACCCAGGCTGCCCAGGGTCCATCCAGCCTGGCCTTGAACACCTCCAGGGATGGGGCATCCACATCTCCTCTGGGCAGCCTGAATAAAAATATTCTGAGTAAGAAATTTCTTCCCAATACCTAACCCAAATTTCCCCTCTTTTAGTTTAAATCTGTTACCCCTTGTCCTGTCACTACCAGAACATGTAAAAAGTCAGTCTCCCTCCTGTATGTAAGTTTTCTGTAAGCAATGGAGGACTGCAACGATGTCTCCCCAGAGCTTTCTCTTCTCGAGAGTGAACAAGCCCAACTCCCTCAACTTCTCTTCATAGGAGAGCTGCTCCAGCCCTTTGATCATCTTCATGCCTCCTCTGGACTCACTCCAACAGCTCCACATCCTCCTTGCGCTGGGGGCCCACTCACTGGGTGCTAAGGGAGGCCCCGAGCATGCCCAGCCGGCAGGCCCTTCTCTGCTCCCATCAGCTGCCTGGGTGCCTTGAACGATTTCCCAACTTGTATTTGGATTGAAGTCAACCCAGAAAGTGCCACTTTCTGAAGAGAGCAGTCTGAGCACAATAACATCGTGTCCACCGCTGGGAATTGCTCAATATCAATGTCCCTCTCCAAAGGGCCGCCTTTCACAGCACGCGAGCGAGAGCTTCTGAAGGAGCGTTTCATTGAGGGTTTGGCCTCTGGGAGAGTCGGCGGCTGGCAGCACCCGGGCTGCATGCAGCAGTGCGGCCACAAGCAGGGCTCCTGTGCTGGCACACAGAGACAGTGCAGCTGTGCAGGCTGTAATTCAGCGACCAACTTGTATGTGTAGCAGGACGCGGAGAGATAACCACGTAGAAGGCCAAGGGGTGAAGAACAAGGAGGCTGCAAAACAAGGCTCTGAAATAACACTTGTTTCTATTCCTGCTATTCAAGGGGCTGCAGAGCTTCAAGAAGTCAAAATCTCACTTAAGTCATTTTCAATGCACACCTAATTATTACTATTACTATTATTATTATTTTGGTCACAGAAGAAAACGAATTAAAAAGGAATTCCCTCTTCTTTAGTGCTAGATATCATCTATCTTCCAGCAGCAAGCTTGTAATGCAGACAGGACCTTTCTGATGCTTGGCCAAGATCTCCAATTTCATTAAAGGATAATCTCGTTTTTGACTGAACAGGTAGATCCTCAGCATCACTCACGTTTGTGTTGTGGAGGGCAGTAGTTTGTAACTGATGCCGCAGACTTGTAAACTATCCTGCTGATCTGTTTATGCTTTCATTTGTAAAAATAGCTTCACTCTGTGAACTACCCACTTAAACATGGTATTTCTCAGTTACGTGTATTTTGCAGTTCCTACCATGGGCTTTCAGAGCAACATAAACAACTGTATTAAAAAAAATTCAGCTAATCACAGCTTTCATTTGCCTGTAATGACCGCAATGTCACTTAAAAAATGCAATTGCTGAAATGAAGTATATATGCTCTTGCCAATGTTGACATGATAATAAAATCAATGTTTCTGAATATGACATTATGTTTCTAATCTGAGACACATTAGCAGCAAGTGTTCCTGTTATTAATTTATATTTGGCCTTTGGATGATGCCAGATTTAACGCTCCAAGTCCTAAAACTGTCCTTATCTGACATGCTGATATTTACTGTTTGCTATACATCTGTAACAGGTGCACCTGCATCGCCACAACAGAACCTACTGTATTCCCACCGTTACTGGATACCACGGGTATTCCGTAACCACAGCCTGAATTTCAGAGTAACACTTAGGAGGATAAAGCAGTCACTAAACACAAAAGGCTAATTACTGTGCGTTATTTCACTCCAACCGACTTTTTTCCCTCTTAGTTCAGACGCAAACAATAAATTAGCTTAACTGCACTGATGATAATGAATCATTATAATTAAGTATAATTCTCCATTAACCTTTTGGACATTTTTTTTTTTTTAATGCCTTTGAAGGTAAATAAAAAAAGAAGAAAGAAAAAGAAAAAAAAAGAAAAAAAAGCCTGGACTTGTGCCATATTCATTGTATTAATGAAAAAATAATTCCGTTTTATTTTTAACAAGTTTTTCGAAGAGCCGAGGGGGTGAACCCAGCAAAGGAAGACAGAGTTGCTACAGTGCGTGTCATGTGGGCTCTCTCTATCAATCCTTGCAACCTTACTGTACATCACCTTCATTAAACTGTGGAACACTGGGGATGCCGATCTGCTACGGCGATGCAGGCCTTTATTAAGCAGCGCGCCGTCCTGTCATTATGGGAGTGAGAATCTAATACATTTTAAGTTGACAGCAAACATTAATGATTCAAAAAATGAAGGCAGCCTCCGGTACCTGCCGCCTGCAATCTGTGAGACTGGTAAAGGTGATCCCCAGAGCCAGCACAGCAGGCAGCACTGCTCCACTGCTCCAGGAAGTGCCGTGCAGGAGCACGTTGCTGAAATCCTACCAACAGTTAACCCGGCACCGCACAATTAATATTAAGATCAAATCTTTTCTTTTTTTCTTCTTTTTTTTTTTTTCCCCTCCGCACTATGAAGAAGTCATTGACATAAATTATCCATTCTGTTACTAGCTTGAAATTACTGCAGGAACTCTAGTGATTAAAATAAATCTTCAATATTTCCATATAAGCCGGTTCCTCAATCAGCTCCTTGCAGCATTAGGAATAATACATGATGGAAAAACGAAGCTCCGGCAGCTGAGACCCACGCTACAAGCCAGACAACAACCCACAGGATACTCCAGCTACTCAGAAACAATTAGGACTCTGGAGCCAGAAAGTCATCCACTTACAGCCCTGACTCATAATAGCTACAGGACATATGAATTATCCATATCTATTCCACTTCACCAAGAAATCAAAACAAGATAAGAGCAATTACAATATGCAAACAGAAATCAGTGGATACAATGGCAAGCTGCAAATATTTAAAACACGACAAAAAGACTTAAGGACCCGCCTGCACGCTCTGCCAGATAGGAAAAACACACAGGAGAACGCTGTCACATTATTACTTCAGATGGGTATCTGCCTGGCATGGACATCTTATTTAAAAGGCACCGCATGGAACCTGTTTCTCCCTCCCCTGTTGCCCAGGGGGAGCATTACCAGCACTGATCCACTCGCAGCGGCAGGTCGGCTCCTCCGGCAGCTCTGGGTTTTGCCTCCCTCTCGACGGGGTCCACACAAAGTTTGCCTCGCTTCCCAAGTTGCCCAAACTTCCAGGTAAGGCTCCGTTCTGCCCAACGCAACCGTGCAGAAATCCTCACACCTCACTTTATCCTCCAGAGATTACCAGGGAGCTGCTTGCTTTTTGCTTTTTTTTTTTTTTTTTTTTTTTTTTTCCCCTGTATGAATTGTAGCCAGCAGAAGCTGTGGGTTTGATGTATTGCCGTCTATTTTTACACAAGCAGCAGCGGCGGCAGCGGCAGCGGCAGCAGCAGCAGTTCACACAGTCCTGCATAAACTCTATTCTCACGGTTCCTCCTGTTGTCTCTGCTGTACACTGGGATTTAACCATTTGCTCGACTGCTCGTGCGGACTGAGCGCCCTGCCCTACAGGGCACAGCTACAGGGTGATTATTCCAGCACCACGAGAGG
>PPHD01000542.1:49852-60553 GCA_002909625.1 Bambusicola thoracicus | reverse complement strand
CGCTGGTACTAATAAGCGGCTTCATACAGTAAAATCACACATCTGAAATCAAAATTATGTCCTCTCTCAGAAATAATGAAAAATTGTGCATAATAATTCCCTCTAACAAGGAATGAATTTAACACATTCAGGGGATCAATTAATACTCATATAATGCTTTTTAAAACTTCTTAAATGTACATTTTTACATTTTTTTGTGATGAAAGTATACATTAAAAAATAATCAAGAGAATACAACTGTCTACAAAGGATTCCGAGATTTTTCTTATAGACAGTATAAGACATTACAAATTTCTCCCTTTCTATTATTATATAACTCGATGTAATTTCCAGATTAGAAGATAAGCTGATTTTCTTTTTTAATGGGTAAAATCTCCATGAATAAGCCATGTATATAAATGCAGCCAAATTTCTGATGTTGAAACAGATTTTACTCAGGAGAAGGCTGCTGTTTACTTCTTGAGCTGCATAAAAGACTGCACTGCCACTGTTTTGTGTTTTGTCTTCCACCTATTTTTGTACATGTGTTTTGTACAAGGTGCTGGCTTCTCCTGTCATACACTTGCTTAACACAAGTATAATACATAGCTTTATATTCTCGGGGAAAAAGAAGACCTGTGAAATTTCATTGATGCTTCATTTTCTTTTGCTAGCAGTAGGGCTGCTTTCAGAATGATAAGTATGAGCTGTTATAGAAGACAGATAAAGTAGGCTGAGTAACTATTTTTCCTTTTTCCAAAAATCTTTTATCTGCACTGTCTATCTCAGGACTGATGAAATAAGTGTCCTGAGGTGAGGCCCAGCCAGTTGCTGAACAGTGGCTACCCCCCGGACAACTCCCCACCCCAATTTCTCAATTTTTTTTTCCCATGATTTCCTATGGTATGGAATACCCATTAGGCCAGTTTAGGTCAGCTGCCCTGATTCTGTCTCCTCCCAACTCCTTGGGCCTTCCCAGCTTCCCTCGTTGGCAGAACAGTGCGAGAATCTGAATTTTCTCTCTGTACAGCGCTGGTCAGCCACAACTAAAACTCTGCTGTAATATGCCATCATATATGCTGTAAAGCCATTCAACATAGATTTTCACCTAAAGCAAAAACGTTGCATCATACCAGATGCTATGAAGAAAAAATCAACTCTGTCCCAGCTGAAACCAGGACACTGTGGCATCATAGTTAACATAAGATTCATAGTTTCAGTCCTAAACACATATCATACTAGATTCTTTCTCAGTTCATGGAAAAACTGCCTCACTTTTCTTTAGCCATTGTAAATACAGCTTCCATTTCTTTCTCTTCACATGTTTGCTACCTTGTTTTGTTTTCCTCTGATACGTCACTCTACTATGATGCGACTTTTTCCACAATTTAACTGCTATCAAGTTCATCTCTCATAGAAAGTTTTAAAGCAATTTTGCCTTCTTCATACCTTTGTTCTCCCCTCCTTCAGGAAAGCAAATACCACTGAGAAAAGTATGAACTGTTCACGTTACAGAGGCAGCAAGAAGTTGTGCACCACTAGATACTCACTAACCAGCCTTCCCCTTTACTACCTTTCATCCTGATGGGACAGTTCAATAGAAGGTGTCAGACTGATGACTCTTCTGTGCAGACAGTTTAGCATAATTCCAGAACTCCCCATCTCTTCTCAACAAAAAGCAATCTGAAAAGTGTTCAAACTACTTCTCATGTACTCCCATTGAGACATTTGTTACTGAAAAGCTCTCTCAGAGGAAGAAAACATGCCTTTTCTGTGCCAGAAATTCAAACTAAGGCTCACAAAAGGAACGCTGGGGCTTCTTAAACCTGTACTTCATAGGGAGTGTAAAAGAATATTTTCAATTAAGATGTTGTTTCAGCTAGGGGCTTTTTTTTACATGTCTGTATCTGTTCTTCCTCTGACCTGCAACCACAGAAGAATGACTTTTTTACACTTTGCATTCAGCGTTACCAGAAGTAACATGAAGACAGCAATGACGAGTTTGAAATTTTGGCACTGCAAACCTGATACCTTCTCAAATAAAACACATTTTGCACAGAAGCAGCAATTAATACTCCTAGAAGCTTAAGCAATGCTATCTCTTCCAGCATTGAATTGTCAGGAACAATACCAGTGGAACAACAGTGACCTGACAATTTGGAACCTCTCACTAGATTATTAACCTTTCTCTAACATGCAATACAATTATTATTATTATTATTATTGTTTTAGGACAAGGACAGTAAGGTACTGTCACTGAATTTGCCTCTTACTAATGTCTTACCAGTTAAAGAAAGAAAACATGATATCTCTTTTCTAAGTGCTCCAAAAAAACCTTCATTACTTAGGAGAAACTATGCAGGAATTGAAACAATCGATATGGCTATATTTTTGTGCCAGGAATTATGGTGTGAGGGAGGAATATGAGTGGTAGAGCTGTTAGTAACTTCCTAACATACAAAGATTTTCCTGTTTTCAGTGGAAGTCATATTACAAACTACGGATGTTTGTGGTTTCAAATGACAGTGATACAACACACACAGTATTGTTATGTCTAGGTCTGGTGAATTTTTTTTTGTGCTGTCATGACACAAGTATGCGTAATTCCACATTGGTTGCTTTATCTACCATGCTGTCTTCTTCCAGTAACCACAAAATAATATGTAAAAACTGGTTGCCAAGGATTTCCCGTTAGTAATTTTTCTGAGATGAAGTGTAACTGCTTTGGGCATTTGGATGAAGAGGAGACACTAGATTACTTTTTCTTCTTTAAAATGATGTGCTGCTGATGATAAGAACAAATTATGGAATGTGGGGTATGACAAAATTGGTGCTGTCACCAAAATTTTTGCACTACTGAATTCATTATCTTAGTACATAGTTCAGAGTGCAGAGCCCTGATTGTCAAGCATGCCATGGAACAAGCATTCCTGGAAAGGTAAAATAGAAGAATCTAGTTTGTCTGCTTCTTTAGCAAGAAATGACAGTAAAAACAACAAGAAAATAACATTCTTGCTGTGATATATTTACATGGTTGTGCACTGATTTAGATTTCATATAGTTGTAGGCATCAAACAAGCAAACAAACAACAAGCACAAATAACCAAAACCACAAAGCTAGAAGATTCACCCCTTAAATGTTTAGATTCAGGTTCTGCACAGAGATTATAAAAAATCTTAAAATAAATCAATTCAGAAATGCAAAGGAATAAAAACAAAACAACAGCAAAAACAAAAAAACAAAAACAAAAAAACAGTTGAATGACCAAAGTGAATGACTCCGTACGGGATAGAAACTTGAAATGAAATACTAAATATTTCTAAATCACTGTAATTTTCAAGATGCAAAGAATTCTCCTGTTATTCTCATTAGTGAAGCATTTCTAAAGTTAAGTGTTCAGGTTGCTATGGATAAAATGCATTTGCAGGATGACAATTAGGTAGTTTCTTTGTGTACTTGGCAGGGGGCACTGGGAGTCATGTTCACATCTGACATCACAGTTTTTTACAAAGGAAAAACCATTATTTGATTGGAAAAAAAACCTGCTAACTTTTTTAAAAATAGGATTTTTGTATGTTAGCAATGTAAACAGTAATAAACACTCGGTCTATCCAGCTGCCACCCACATCACACAACTTACTATCAGTCTGATCCGTAAAATACCGAATAGAATAAATATTACATTAGTTCCTGCAGGACCACAGGAGAATCTTATCATCTCAGAAGAAAAAAGGGAAACTAGGGAAAAATTGCTTTATCTTAAAAGGCAGTGTGGTAGTACAAGCCAAAGACTAACAGTAAAGCTACAGTATTTAGTTACTTCACTTACATTATTTTCTGATGAATTCTATTCCCATTTGGATGATGAATCAGTATTTCGATGTTGAAATGTTTATATATTCCACTGCTAAAACAAATAAATACTGTATTATATAAATACAGTAAAAAACTGTAGCATGCTAGTAGAAAGAATGTTTTAAGAAATATGATGACCTCACTGAGAGAACTGTAATGTAAATCTGTTTTTCTTGTTTTAGTTTTATAGTATCACACACTGTCTTCCTATGCAGCAAATCATTTTTAGTTGTCATTTATATTACTTATATTTCAAGATTCACCTTCAGATGTTTATCATAACGTGATGTTTACTATTTTATATTCCAGTATACCGTCTCCCACTACTGAAAATAAGTATTATCCTTATTAGGTTGAAAGATGTGACATTAAAAAGACATGGATTATTGTTTAAAGCCTGAACATTTTCATACAAGGCAAAATGTATAAATCAATGCAGAATGAATCAGCAGACACCAGATTCTTTTATATACTTCTTAATCTGTTAAAAGCTCATTAAGAAACTTACTTATTCCATGAAAGTGTGGACACATGGAGCACCTGGGCATTGAAGTTTTACTGTGTTGGACCAGGAAGTTTTTAAAAAATAGAGTGTTCTCAGAAAGGCGGTGAAGAGAAAATAATTGGAGAAAAAATATTTAGAGTTCTAGCTTATATTCTCTTTGGTTACTAGATATGCCCAAATCTCATTTTATGACACTGCTTCTGTGTACTACTTTATTACATCTTGACAGCGCATGGGAAAATAAAATCTTAAAGAAGTGAAATGTTTATATTATAATGTAAACATTCCTGACATAATATCTTGGCCACATGCCAAAACATGTCTGTTTTGAAATTTTATCTTTGTTCAAGAGTATCTTTCCATTAATTCCCTAATTGCAGTCAGCATTTGCTTGCAAATGTTTATAGAGAAGTACTTATTTTTTCTCTGTACTTATAAACCCTCTAACTTATCTGGAGACGCTGGTCACAGGTGAAGGTCAAGAGTCTGGATTTTGTCTGTCAGCTGAATGTTCTCCATCAAAGCTGCAGCTTTTCTTAAAATAGCATATACAGAAGCAGCACTTTGGTGCTACTTACAAAAAGCCATGCTCATCGAGTGTAACAACAGAAGCAAATATTTGTACCACAGCTCATGGTTTCATACTCTGTTCTCAAATAGTTTCAAACTTAGTAGCTTACAGAAACATAAAAATAGCCTAGACCAGACCTGTATATTATGACTTTCCTAAGTTGTTTATGCATCTTGACATGCAATGAATAGATCCTTTTTTCTAACAAACTAGCATGAGTTTTACATGGTTTTAAACATGCTAACAGAAAGGATCATAGAATCATAGAATCAAAGAAACATATAAAGTCATAGAACATCCCAAGTTGGACTCAAGAATCATCATGTGGCTCAACACAAGACCCCAAGTTTAAACTATGTCTGAGAACATTGTTCAAATGCTCCTTGAACTCCAGCAGCTCAGGGCCATGACCACTACCCTCTAGTGATGAACCTTTTCCTAATCTCTAACCCAATTCTCCCCTGTTGCAGTCCCATTGTGTTCCTTCAGGTCCTCTCACTGTCAGCATGGAGTAGAGTTCATGCTGACTCTCCACTCCCTTGTGAGGAGCTGTAGGCCAACATGAGGTTTCCCCTCAGTCTGCTCTTCTCTGAGCTGAACAAACCAAGAAACCTCAGCTACTTCTCACACATCTCAGCCTCCAGACCCTACACAGTCTTCACAGCTCTACTTTGGATGCTCTCTAATAGATTTATGTCCTTATACTGAGACTACCTAAATGGTAGAATAAAAGGACCTAAAAGGCATGTTCATACAATTACAATTACATTTAAAGGCTGAAATCAACAGTAAAATTTTGCTATTAGCAGAGAACCTGCTAAATAGTGTAAAATAGAGAGAGCTTCATCTCCTATTCTTGTGTAAAGCATTTATGTTCATATGTGTGCATGTATGTATGGAGCATATTTAAGGCATAAAATTTTTAGGACAAGTACACTTTTTTCCAATAAAAACATGCACAAGTAACATTTTTCCCTTTTATCCATTTAATAAACATTCACATTACCTGACAGAACTATCTCTAGGAAGAAAAATAATGTTTGATTTTTCAGGCTCAGGATTTCCAAACTGATGTGACTGCCTTGCAGTCGTGGCAAGTTTGAAAGGATCCAACAGGAGTGATCATAGGAAAAAGAACCAGTCCAAACAATTCCTACCACCACCACCCACTATTGCTGCCCTGTCTAGACACAAACATATGAATTAGTTCAGAGAAGATAATTCTACATAATCTATTGTCAGTGTTACAAAACATGATTGCACATTGCTCTATCACTCAGATGTCTTTACCTTTTGTTCAGAATTGTGGGTTACAAAAGTACTAAGTAAGTGTTTCAAATGTCATACCTCTCATATTTTACAGGACGATGAAACAGTCTCCATGAAAGCATTAGTCACACATATGCAAAGGTTACTGAGTATAGTAATTTTTTCCTCTTTAGTTACGGGTCACCTAATTTTGATTTAGAGACAGTTCACAATCTATTATCCACCATCTAAAACATCATGGATCAAGTTGTCATAACTCAAAAAAATCCCAGAAAGTCAAAATGTGAGAAGGATATACTGAATGTCAATGGTTAAATTAATAACTAACATAATAAAGTTAGAGGTGAACTGTGAGTCTTTTCATATACCTACCTAGCTTCCAGAGCAGATGTTGAACTGGTAGATGAAGTTGGACATTCAGCACAAATTAAACACAAAACCAACTGTATCTTGGGTCCCACAACATCCATTCTGTTAAACTTTCTGCCACCTGTTCTTAGTGAACACCTACTATATGTTAAAGAGGTATTATTACCTCAGTAATTTCACCAGTCTGGAGCATAGAAGTGACCTTTAAAAGCAAAGAGGTCTAACAAGTAAGAATTAAAATGCATTTTAATCTATTCATACTTTGAAGACATATAAAATATTTTTAAAACTTGTTTAAAAATGTACTTCCATCTTGAATTATACAGAATATTTAATACATATGTTGCATCTTACTTATTGTATGATTCATTACAAGATATCCTGACCATACTTTATTTCAGTACTCAAAGGATTATGGATATTCACAAATTATTATTGAAAATACTTCACTGTATCTAGAATAGTTACAGGTGCTCAACCATTCTTCATTAAACTTGAAACAGAGCATAGATGTTCATCTGCATTCTCTGATCATTTTTGAAACATACATGAAAATAAACACCTATTTTCAAAATATCACGTATGCCACAAAGAGCTAACAGTTACTGCTTGTAAAAAGTGAGGCCTGAACAAAAGAGAGCTGCAGAATCACATTCTTAGTTTTCCATCCTATAGTTCATTTTCTATCTTTAGAAGGTCATGATCTGCTGTAAAAAATAAATTTCTTTTAAAATAGGATCTTTGTCATCCAATCCCCTCCCTAGAAATCATCTTAGAATCAATCACAGCTCAGAGACATTTTTAAAACAGCTGTAGCTGTGAAATAAAAATATTTGGTATTTAATTGACCCATGGAAAGAGGACCTTGTTATAGTTGATTCCGTAAAAAAAGCTAGTTTCAAAGGACTATGGAAAACAGAAAGAGTCTGAGAACGAATTAAATGTCTGCTAGTAGGGGGGTGATGGGTTCCTTCATAAATAAAATGCTGAACAGCAGGAGGACACTAATGAATAGGTATCCCAGAACTGGCATACCAAATTTATTCCATTAGGCACTCATAGTTGCATATTCAAATAAACATTAAAAAAATAAAATTTCTCAGCAACCTAATCTAGTCTTACTCTATTGACAAGTTGAAGAAGTCTACAAAGGGATTCCTCTGATAGCAAAGTAAATGCTGACTGCACAGTGCACTAGAAGAAAATGGAAAAACTATGAATGCTGAGTCACTTTCACAAGAGGTCATCTGGCTTTTATGTTATGCTTCTTCTCACGCTTAGCTTTCCCAAAGTTATCTCCCAGTACACTGATATCCCGTGCAATATAAATGACCCTACAGTTTTTCCTATGAGCATTCATGGTACTTGACAAAATGTGATAATATAATGCAAGGAAAATGCAGCAATTTAAATCCCAATTTAATACAGCAGTTACTTATGCATCTAATAGCACTCTTGTCTTCCTCGCTTTAATAGAGAAACTTTTTTACAAGTTTGATTAAACATGTCTGACTTGACTAATCATGCAACCTTAATAATGGTCATGTATGGTATTTCTATATTATGGATTATAAATCCTATTATGAGTCTTATTTATTTAGCTCTCACAACACATGACTCGCAGATATATGGATCATATCTGAATCATATCTGAATGGCAAAGTATTAGTTTCAGACACGAGAAAATATCTGAAGAAGTCTGTTTAAAAAGACAAAAATGCATGGGATGGTTTCACTACCACTAGTGAAGAAGGCTATTTGTATAAAATGAGCAACACTGTTCCTTCATAACACCCATGAAAGCACAAATACTGAATATTTATGTAAAAACTTTAACTTAAACACTTTCTTGGTATACAGGTTCTTCTTGAAGATTTTCAACCCACTGGGTACTGGTAAAATCCCATCTTTAGAGCTGATAGGATCTCAAGAGTTCATTTATTGCTTAAATTGACACATTGTAGTCTGACATTGCAAATCAGCTGTAGGTTTTCATGGCTACAACAGTATTATACTCCTAAAAAGTCAGTCTGATCCCTCAGTGATTAGCCTAATATTTCTTCCTTCCCAGCTAAATGCAGTAGAAGAAAAACGCTTAATTTCTCTGTGGAATGAAAGCTGTAGGAAATTACCCTCGAAGTACCAGCTCAAAAAATAGCGTATGTACTTTGAAGCCCAAACACATCAGAAGACTGCACTCTATTCTGGGGAGCATCTTGCTTTGAAGTAAAATCTGAAGTAGGCTGATGAAGCTTTGTTTTATTATAAGATAAAGAAAATACTTAAGTAAATTTAAATTACTTAAAAAGGCAATTAAAAACTCTGTTTTTAAAATGAGAAATATGTGGGTTGCTCCAAAAATAATGCCTCCTATTTATTTCCATGGAAAATACAGCAACTCAAAAGAGCACAATAATACCAGTTGATTAAGCAGAACACTATTTCTTAACATAGTCACCACCAGTAGCTATTTTTTTCCAGTGATGAACAAGAGCCTGCATGCCATGCTTGTAATAATGTGCATGGCCATCTGGAACATGGCTTGTCTTTCACATTGCTGTTACCATTACTGAAATGCACCACTCATTGCCTCACTATGATGACACCCACTCTTCGGTCTCCATAAATGTTCAGAAGGCATCAGTGAATGTCAATGGATGCAATTTTTTCTTCATGAGATAAACCCAGAATACAGCTTTGCTTCATATACACTTCCATGTCAGATGATGCTTTTTGTCAGACATCTACTCTGCTGCCATGTGTCACACAGCAACAGAATGTAAAGGAATATTGGCAGAAAGGTTCAGCCTCTACTGCTATACCACTAACATTCACTTCTGATGCTGTGGGCAATATAATGAAATAAAAGGCATTACTTTCAGAGCAGCCCTTTTATTATGTCAGGATTTGTTTTTCTGGGGATATAATTGTTTTTCTGGATGCATTTTTGAATAAAATAAAATAAAATGTAAAGTAATATATTAATTTAAATTTAATTCTCTGTCAGTATTATGAGTCTTGTGATGTTGCAGCCCCTGGTGCAAAGAAAGCTGAAGAATGTTTATTTTATCTTTTTAAAGTAGTTCCCTTTCAGAAATTTTAAGGAACCTAACACTTTGCCCCCAAGCAGTCTCCAAGTCTATGCTTTTACCATAAGCCCTTGCATCTTGGAAGGTGTAATAATCTTTCAGAGGCATAACTTAGGGTGTTATATAATGTTACAGAATATCACAAATATTCCCATTTTTTTTCCTGAGTTGATGGTAAGTAGTTATTCACTAAAAGCAAAAAGGAGAGAGGTAAGGGAGTAGGTAAAATATTCATTTTCTTACATTTGTCCACTGCTTGTTGATATGCTTTTATGTTTATACTGCCCTTTCAGATCAGTAGTCTGGTCTATTTTCCACCCATGTAGTTTTTCTGCTTGCATCTCACCAGCTTGGCTACAAGCTACTTTCTACTCAAAATTTAGGTCAAAAACTGGCAGATTTTAATACATATGGTGATGAGGCCTGCAAAATGGCGGAAAAGATTATTCCCCAAATTCCTAAATCTCCATATCCCCATTTCTGTGATGAAATGTGAGCAGCACGATGAACTGAAATCACTAGGGATTCCTCATGACTGACAGAAAGTCTTACAATAATAAGTTTCTACAAGATCATTTGAAATATGTGCTACTATCTAAGTATAAATGTACTATCATTATTTCAATGGGCAATCACTAAGGTAAACAGCAACATTTCTATCAATGTGAAGAGTTCCACTGCAGACAGGTGCACATATATTTGCATGTATCGGGAGTGCCATGCACTAGCACATTGGTTGCTTTCAATTAAAGCCAGAAATGGAGGAATTGCAGCATGCAGTTTTTAAACCCTTCAAATTACGTTAAATCTTAAACAAGTGCAAAGACTCTTTTTTTCCTCAATGCAGGCTGAAGAATTAAAAATAAGCTATTTCTGAGTTGTCCATATACAACAAAACAACCTAAAAAAATCTTATGGCCTGTAAACATCTTTCTATGTAGGTACGGTGATTCTCCAAACAGAAGTATGTTTATTAAACTCTGTTGGAATATCTGACAGCTAAATGGAAATTAAACATATTTTCATGTTGAGATTTCTACCAGAATGTACCTTTTCTTAAAAA
>PPHD01000542.1:30682-49832 GCA_002909625.1 Bambusicola thoracicus | reverse complement strand
AAAAAAAAAAAAAAAAAAGAGAGGATACAAACTAGCTCCTTATCAATTAGAAAATAAACAGAAAACAGCAGCTTGTTGTGGGCTGGATATGTAAAGGCTATAGATGCTTCATGTAAGTATTCCAAAGGCCAAACTGATGGAAATTCAGGAAAAGTAGTCTTGTAAATAAATAAATAAAGTAGACTCATACAGTAGAAAGTGAATGTAGAAAATCATCAGAGATGCCTCCATATTTCCACTGTAATCTGAGTAAATAATTCCAAGTAGCCAGACTGTAAAACCCAGTTTTGAAAATCTTTTACAAAAGGGGATGCTTTCATTCACAAAAGCAAAATCAGTTTAACTTTGGGATTCCTTACTTTAACCCTAGCCTCATTATGTTCCAAAATCAATTTTCCTTGCTGAGCAATGACAACAGAAGAACATAGAATGATGAAAAGATTAGCAAGCTCTCTACAAAGAGGAGGCTATACACAAGCAGGGAACTGAATGCTACATGGACAGAAGATCATCATTAAATGTGCTCACTTGCATCACTGCCATTGCAAAGCATATGTAAGACTGTATAAAATGTGAAGACATGGAGACTCAACCTTTTCACACCACTGGAGAAAGCATTTAAGTCACTATGGAAGAGTTACTATTAAAAAAAAAAAGGAACTACAATATCATATTAGATATCTAAACAGATTAATTTTTTTTTCCCAAACGAATGAGATAATGTAGTGTTACAATGAATAAAGTTTTATGACAGAAATCCTGCAGCATCTTCAGCAATCTATGAACTTTACTTTCTGAAAATGCATATTGAGAGAGGCAAGAAGTGAGAAAAGGAAGAAACTCAGAATGTTATTCAGTCCTGATATTCATAAACAGCACAAATCTCAAGTTTACAGAGCAAATAGGAACTATATTATGCCCGAGTATATATTTTTTCTTCTGCAGCCTCTAAGCAGGTGTCAGGGATCTAACAGAGATTTACTTATCTTATGGTATTTGTGCTGGTAGTTGAAACTGGACCAGTTCATAAATTGCACGAACACAATGACTGTCCTAATTTATTCACGTTTTAGTTCAGTCCTTAAGATACCTAGCAATAACAAATGCTATAAAATACATCATCATTGTCTCTAAAAAAATTTCCTTCTTTGCCTTCACTGATAAAAGGCAAGACTATCATTGCCTAACTACACATGTTATTATCCACATGAAATCTGGTAGATTCTAACTGCAGAGCATAGATCGTATGATTTTCACATTAAACAATATTTTTTTTTTTAATGAACCTGTATTTGTGTAGAAATTTTATCCTATGAACAAAACCTGGGGAAAAGTTATAGAGATGTGGATTTTGAAAAAAAACAAACAAACAAGGAAATATTTCTTGAAGAATTTGTCATTGTTTTGAAATCAAATTTACCATAGTTAATAAACCTTCTGCAATTTTTTATATAATACATATCTTATCCCTAAATAAGCTGAACTTATTAAGGAAAAAGAATAGAAACAATAACGCTGAAATTAAGATTTGGACTCTGTATTTAAAAAAATCTGATTTTTTAAAATTGGAAATGCTAAACGTCATTCTTAAATTCTAATCAGAAATGTATTTTGTACATGTTAGGGTTCATGATAAAACGGATACTCTCATTTTCAATTTGTATTAGTTAAATCAAATCCAGTAGAATTTTCCTAATAGTTAGTCAGCACAAACATGCCACCACTGGTGCGACATACAACCCTTCTTATTGTTCCACATCATCTTGCAGAGTTCATTATATAGTTACAAGGTTTAACCTAATCTTGTAAAAACTGCAAGGTATGAACTTCCAAAGACTGTAACATTAAACCAAAATGATGTTTTCTTGACATAGTAATTGTAAAATTCTATAGTTAGCAAAGATTATCCCAATCCCAATCATCATTATTAAATATCTTGCCTGCTCAAAAAGATGAATTGCATCAAATCCTTAAACAATTTCTATATCACATTTTGTTAGGAGATTTGCATTGAGTGTATGCTGCGATATCTTGTCTGGACACTTGAGGGAGGAAAGTGGTGTGAGGCTGCTATTATGTAAAATGCATGCTTTGTTCTGGGACAGCTGCAGGTTCTTTATGTCAGATCTTCTGGACCTCTTGATGAGAATGATCCTTGAATAAATAGCAGCTGAAGATGACGACTTATATTTTTTGTCTTTCATATTCCAGTAAACAAATAAAACCTACCAATGACAACTGAAGTCCTGAACCCAGCTGCAAATTGATTTGAATAGTGGCAGTATGAAGTCTCAAGTATAAGCAAATGCTGCAGTCTCAGAAAGGACACTGAATAAAATATCTGCATAGAACTTGTGTCACTGAGTGTGAAGATATGGTTTCATTTGTCATGGTCATTCAGTCTTTGGAAAAAAATAATAAAACTTAATGTCCATACATAAGTAGAAAAAAAAAAAAAACTATTATACTTGATGTTTTCTTTATGCTTTTGATTAGAAGATACAACATAATATTACCTTTTACACAAATGTCTCAAGTTACTATATATTGTAAACACTTCATAGTAGATTAAAATTATTATAGCTATTAAGGCTTTTAAAAGCTTTATGCAAATTCCCTCTTAAGGATAAAACTACTTCATACAACCAGGAGCCAAGGAAGATGAGATTAGTTTAACTATGAGGAAATAGCACAATTTGAAAATTCTTTTTGTATGTGGCATATAGCACGATATATGTTCTATTCTTGGTTCAGACGTCAATTTTTTAATCAAGGCCAAGACAGCTGCAGTAAACAAGCATCCTATCAAGCAGTATTTTTCTTGAGATAACATGAGGAAGATACTTACATTCAAATCATAACTACTTCTAATTAATTATATAAATAATAAATGAATCTATGCTGTGGAACGCCTACAGTTTTGCTGTTCGTTGTCAGTGGTTGAATTTCAATGGTGTTGTAATCCAAATACTTTCAGACTGTTCATCTGGAGCACACATGTAGTCAGATAAAATTATTAACTTTTTTTCTAAAGGCCAGGAAATACAACATGAGTCCTTTAGCACTGCCACGATTATTTCATGCACATGTTTACACTGACTTATAGGGTTTGGAGACCCTGATTCAGAGGAGACCAAAAAGTAAATTGTTTTCAAGACTCTCTAAATGCAAAGGAGTATCTTTCAGAAGTCACTAAGCCCTTGATGACAGAACAATCTACAGTAAACCTTGTCTTATAGTCAGAAAATCAGCAGCCCAACTTTCATGGGGCTTAAACAAAGATAAAGGCAGCACTCTTATCTCATTCATAAGCCAGAAATAAGCCACATGCATTGTCCTCATTAGTATTTGTTTACACAAACAGCTGTTGACTTAAATGTTTGTGGGAATTATTAGCTCCAGTGGATGAAAAACTTCACCTGAATACAGATATATTGCCCTACCTATGAAAAAAAAGCATTTTGCCTCTCAAATGGGTTATTGACCTGCTAGCAGTGTGGTCAAGCACAACAGAAGCCACATCTGGTATATCAAAGGGGTATTGCCACTTTGAAAATGATGAGAACAGAGGGCACTAGGTGCAAATACAGAAGTCAGGCTGAGCCAATTTAAGAATTCAGTGGTGCTGAAAGAGATGATCACATTTCTTGTGGCTGCATATTGTCACCTCTCAGCTCCACACTTCAAATCAGGGGGCCAGTTCCCCTCACTAAATGCAGAAAACTAATAAAAGCAAAGAGTTTATTATTAGAAGTGGACAGGAAGATTTCACTGCCAAGTACATTAAGTTTAATTTTCTTCCCTTTTGTCTCTCATGTCTTTATGAGTCACTGTTTCCAGAAGCCTGAACAGGATAATTTGGATTCATAATGAATTTTCTTTCTATATTTGCCTGGCTTCAAACAAGTTTTTTTTTTTTTTTTTTTCCGTACCTGTCTCACCTCCGGATGCTTAACCTGCAGAGCCACAGCCATCCTGTGAAACTCCTGCCACATTTTGGAAGTTCACACTTGTCAAGAGACTACAGTCCAAGCTGACAACCCTCCTTCAAGCCCAAAAGGGAAGATGACTTATTTGGTAAAGAAAGTTATTTCTGTCTGGCCTTACAGTATCTGCGATATTTTCACCTGGTGCTGTCTTTAAACACAGATGCTGTCTTAAACTATCACAGATAATAAGTTCAGCTTCAGGTCAGTAGAACCATTTCTGCTATGCTAAAGGACTTGTACTCCCACATCTGAGGTTTATGTATGGCTATGTGTTTGATGCTAGAAGTTCCAGGGATCATATAGATAGCAGACAGCATGGTTTGCATGAGGGATCTCTCAGTAGTGCCACTCTTTTCCTAATCAAGGTCTGTGTACATCTCAGTTCTGTGTTTAGCAAAGAGTCTGCTCTATGACTTCACAAAATGAAGTTTGTTGAGGATTTACAGAAGCTGTGCTGTTTCTCAAACATGCAAGAGTAGCGAGCTGAGTACTGTTGTCATGACCAATGTTGCATTTATTATATCTTCTGCTGCTGATTCAGCCCTGATAGGAGGCATGTCATTGTCTATCTGATTTCTGTGCCTCTCATACCAGCACTCACACTCAACCTCAATGAGTCTGCAGCATCTCCTGCAGAAGAAGATAGATGACTGTATTTGAGTGAGAGGCACAGCTATAGATCTGTTGCCTGGGAGGACACACCAGAAAAGGTAGCAGGGCTTCATCTCATGCCAGTGTATACTTTTTTGCACATCATACGAATACATGTAAAACTGTAGGCTTAAAAACTTTCCAAAAAAGTCTGCAAAAGAAAAGTTTTGAAACCACAGGAAACACCAGCAGTGGAAGACTAACACTTCTGGAATTCTGCCTGCCTGCTAACTTTTTACAGCACGTTTTCTCCACATTTCCTTATTACTAGGGTTTGTTTTACAGACTGTCCACTACAGTTTCTGGATTCAGTGAGCTTCCAGAAGAAAATCCGATCTATTTTTTTTTTTTCTCATTTTAAAATTGCCTATATGAAGAACACTGTTGTGAGAAGCCATCTGCTGTGTTATTCTAGTACAACTAATTCAGCACTGAAATTTCCACTTTGAGACAGATGTATTGACACTTGAACTAGAGTAATTCTGTAATAGAGGTCTCTCTCTCTCTTTTTTTTTTTTTTTTTTTTTTTTTTGAGTGCCATAAATTGTGTTTTCCCATCCATTTAGATGCTGAGGAGCAAAATAAGGCCTAGGTGGTGCTGAGTAGCATGCAGCCCAGAAAGCCAACCACATCCTGGGCCACATCAAAAGAAATGTGACCAAAAGGGCTATACTAAGGAATGTGGTGCATGCAGTAAAAAAAATTTCCAGCTTCAAACCAAACCAAACAGCCAAAGCCAAAATAAAACTGGACATTTGAAATTTAACTAATTGGTAAAAATGAGAAACAGTAAAATCACAGAATCACAGAATCATAGGGGTTGGAAGGGACTTCTGGAGATCATCTAGTCCAATTCATCTGCTAAAGCAGGTTCTCTACAGTAGGTTACACAGAAAAGTGATGGGTCTTGAATATCTCCAGAGAAGGAGATTCCACAGCCCCTCTGGGCATCTAGTTCCAGTGCTCTGTCACCCTCACATGTTTTTTCTTCATGTATGTATGGAACTTCCTGTGTTCCAATTTGAGTCCATTATCCTTTGTTCTGTCACTAGGTACCATTGAAAAGATCTCGGCCCCATCCACTTGACTCCCACATATTAGATATTTGTAAACATTGATAAGATCCCCTCAGCCTTCTCCTGGCTTAACAGACTCCAGTCTCTCAGCCTTTCCTCATAAAGGAGATGTTCCAGGCTATTCATCATCTTTGCATCCCTCCACTGGACTCCACACTGCAATCCATGCTGTTCTTATGCTGGACAACTCATATGCCAAACATTACGCTATTTAAAGGTAATCTTCAATTTGAACACATTAGCACTTTTTAACAAGAAATTGAGTTTACAAGCCTTGTCCGTTAATTAAAAACAGCATTGTTTGAATACTACTATTTCTGGTTATTTTAGCGCTGAAAGAATAAGGTTTATAATCCATCCCTTCTCAATAAATTCATATCAGGCTCTTAAAATAATTCTTCAGGTTCACCCTTGTCTGAACTAGCTACTGTTATTGATTAGCAAACTTGCTTATTATTCTTCTGAAACTAAAATAAGTATGAGGCAGTTCGATAAATAAAGCAATTTCATGCTATGATAACACTGCAAATAAGAAAAAAGTATCTAGTTATGTGTCTGTCTGTGAGAGAAGGTTTTAACAGCTTCAACTTACTGAAATGTATAAAATGACAAGCTCATCTATTCTTAGCTCATCATGCAAACACAGAACTAAACTAAGGGACTGTAAATTTACTGACTTAAAGACAAATGCGCTTTTTACACTAGATCCGATTAGATTTACTAATTCACGTGTTTTGTAGATAATACCATTTTATGCGTATCATTCTATGTTGTTTATCATATTGATAGCAGGTTAATACCAGTGACATATATTTAAGCTCCGATCATGAGAACCTTATTGAAAAATCTCTGTATTTTTCCTTCCATTCTTGTACAGCTGCTTATTTCTATCTAAATATAATGTAATCAACCTACTGAAATAGCCTACTTTCAGATCACATCTCCAAATTATGAAGATAATTTTGGAAGTAAGAACAATATGCCAGGTTTTCTAGCATGTTGCCATCTGCACTCAGGAGAAGCATGCTTCATTTCATCAGTTATGTCATTAATAAAGGTACTGAATAATTCTGGAAGTTGAAGAAATCCCCACAGAGCCCCCCACAAATTCATGGCACAAGTTTGATAGTTGCAATCTGGAATGGCTTTCCAAGCAGTTTTATACATAATTTGATAGCAAATTAATATAGGTTAGGATTATCAAATTGCTTATAGTAGTATCATGGGAGGTAAAATTCCCACTGATTTTGGAACTTTTAAACTTTTGTTTTTCCTTACACGCAAGGCCTGTCATTTCTGATAGTGAAAAGTGAATGACTGTGGCACTTTTTGTTCTTGCAGAAAGCATATTTGGTGTTAATCTTCTCCCTCTTATATTCTAGAAATATGTTGGGTATTAACCATCTCTCTCTTAAAAAATTCTAGGCAAATAAAGACTTTTTTTTTTCCTGTATCTGTTCTATTCTAGTTTTCCCACTCTCCAGAATTTGAAGTAGAGTTATCTCTGAGATTTCTGATATTTCATCATGATGTTTATCAAGCTCTGTGGATTTAAGAACATCTGAGATATTCCTAATCTATTCTTTCCTAACTGAAGATCTGGGTGTTGAAATACTAGATAAAAGAAGTGAATAAAAAGATTCTGTTTTATCTTAAATGCTCAGTGGTTATATTTCTTATTTAGGGAGTTTTTCTATTTATCTATTTGCAAAACCATATGGCAAGCACTGTATTTAGTAATGAACAAATATACTGACCATGTTATGTGATGGATAAATACTGTTCCTTTTAATGCTGCGACTATGCTCGGATGGTAGAGGTATGTGCACAGACATGCAGGCTGATATTTCACGCTAGCTGTGCAATTTGAAAACATTTCTACTAAGCAGGAAAATGTGTCTTGCCTAATTAAAGTAAGGGAGATAACTGTCACCCATGATTCCAAAACATTATCCCCTTCATGATGCATTTAAGTAATTGATGTGGTCCTGAGTCATTCTTGAATTTGCAATTTGTAAATAACTGTCATACAGTGCTAATCTGGCACTGGACTTCGGTATAGCTATTGTGCTTTCATTTAGCATTGTATTTGCACTAGTGTTCAAATTTACAATTTGATGGAAGCAAATGGAAGCAATTTTTCTTCTGCTTTATATGGCATCAGAGAGTTATTTTTTAAATTGTGTTAAAACTTCACCATTAAAATTAAAACATATAGCATAAGTGATTACTGAAGTACAAAGAGTTATTAGAATTTTTCCTTCATGCATTTTATAAGAGAGCAGAAGTGTTTAAAGCTTCCCGATCTTGCAGAACCCATCTCTGATCACCTGAAGGAGACAAGACCATCAAACAACACAGAACTCCTCTCAGCTTCTGCACCTTGTTCCTAGTCTCTGAATATCTCTGTAGGAACCACACTAGCAGCTCTTCACTTGGTTGGCATTTGATATCTTTTTTTGTAATGTCACAAACATTTGGCATAGAAAGCAGATTGATAGATAGCAGGAAGTGTAGAAACCTGCTGTGGATTTATTTCTACAATTTCTTCTTTCTCAGCAGGGTTTCTTCAAAACAAAGATATTTCTATAAGCAGGTGGTTTTCCTCTTTTTAAAGCTGTATCATTTCCATTCATCTGTAAGAAAATCAGAAGGTCCCAAAACTGTTCTTGACTACCTATTCAAGTTTAGCTTCTTAGGTTTACTTATAAATGGAAGGGTTAATAAAACGGGTTGGAAGGACAGGGCTTTTTTGACAAGAAGTACAAGTGATCAAGTTTTAGAAAACATTGCCAGGTTACCAAAGTGAGGTTCTGAGAAAAAAAATATTTAGAAAAACTTCCTTTTTTGTTATAACATCATGTAGCCATATTTCTGAGAAAAAAAGATCCAATGAAAGAAGCAATGGAACACTCTGTCTTTCCTTCCATATATGTATTCATACTCATATTTTTCTTTATTCATCTATATAACTCTATTTGCATGAAATTTTACCATCAAAGAAGGGGAAATTCATAATGAATTGCTTCCCAAAGTATACTGGATTTATATTTCTTAATAAAACAAGTAGAATGATAACTATTTGAAAAATGCTTTTCGTAAACAGAACAAATCATCTTATCTATCCAATTCACAAAGAAACTAGATGTGTTACAAAGAGTTGGAAATTCTTCAGAATAGTCAGACAGAAAATGGAGATGCTGAAAATCGCTCAAGCACTTAATAGAAGCAATTAACAACCTTTAGGACTGTACGTTTGCACTGATAATATCACATAAGAGTATGGCTGTGGAATTTTTTTTTTTTTTAAGAGACTTATTTTGTTTCCTTGTCATAGGCAGGCCTCAAATATGGTCAGAGCTTCCTGGTTACATTTTCCCTTTCAGGGAATACATGCAGCCATTGAGATAACTTCTTTCTTACTGTTAGCAGACCCCTTCCCAGTGAGACCACTGCATATTACTCCAAGGTGCAAGCTTCTTGCTAGGGTCTTATGTCATGGAGAGATGCGATCAGCATCACACTCTTCCAATTTTTTTCCCACTTCCATGGTATAAATTCTACATCACTTCAGAAAATTACCTAATTTTCCTCTACTACTGATTCCTCCATTTATTAAAAAGGGTGGCCGGGAAAGGAAAAAAATAGCCGCTTTTGTTGACAAAACTCTTAGAATGTTACGTATGAGAAGTATCATATGCATGGTAAGTAATTGCAATAAAGAAAGAATTACTATGAATTTGTAAGCACTTCAAGTGCTGTGGAAAAATTCTGCCCCTGGTTTTTGCTGCTACTCATACTTGGATGGTTATTGTTAGGTTCATCATAAAGAGTTTCCTCATGTGTACAAATTTGAAGGACTGTTTTATAGATCATAAAAATATATACTCAATTACTTCAAATAACACTTGGGGAACTGCATGCAAATGGTGCATAAATTGCTCAATGAATCAAGCCAAAGTCGCTTCCAAAATCAGATACCTGGGGGTAACTGACATAAACAAGCACATACATACTGTTGAGAAGGGAAATCTTATTACAGCAGAGTAGTTTTCATCTGCACCTTAAATAAAACAGGGATTTTAAACAAAGCCATTTCAAACATGCATCTGCAGCAATTTTATTATTAAAACTGGTAGTGGCTCAGGGACAATCAATGTACTTTAAGTCAATATTGTTTTGATTTGAATTACAGTTTACTTGTACAACATATAGATTTATAAAATAGCTTATTCTCCATTGTAAATGTTTCCAAGAAGCTTACTTAAGCTGTGTTTATCATAAACTGTAAATCAAAGGCTTGAGCTTTTGCAAAGCTCCAAAAAACTAACTTCATGAAGTTGGAATTTTCCTACTGTCCTCTGCTAAGAGGAGTATTATTAGTATCAGGATATCAAAAATGCCTCTAAAATGCATTTTCACCTTGTCATGTATTTACTATGATGTTTTTTTAAAACAACAACAATAAGAAAACAGTATCAGTTCACTAGGGGTTTTTGATTTTGTCTTTATTTTTTATTTTCAATTTCTGATTCTTTAAATTTTAGCCCAGAATCAAATTCTACTGAAAATCAATGCAGATTTTTTTTTTTTTCCAGTTGAGTTCATTAATAAATTCTTAATTGCAGGCTCATGAAATATAACTAGACCCTCATAGTTTAGTAACTTCTTCAAAATGAAGCCAATTTTAAAGGTTTTGCTGTTTTATATGGAAGACACCAAGATCTAAATATTAAGACCTCATTCTCATAAACTGACCAGCATGGAATAAAAGGAGGCATAAGCTCCTGTTGGTTCTTCCCTTAGAGTAGGTATATTAGAGTAAGTATATTATTCTCTCACTGCATATGGAAGGTGCTGCTGAAGGAGGTGGTGACCATCCATGAAGTTTGGCCCTCACAGCCTCCATCCATGCTTGTGCTCTGCTGGACCTCCTGAAAGTTCCCAGGGAGCAGCACTTGCTCTGGCAAAGGGTGAGCTCACTTCCACCTCAGGCATCATATTTCTTCCCTAGAGCCATGAAACACTGTAGATAATGAGGCCCTAATAGTGGCTTACAATATCTTATTATTCCTATTCCACCAGTATGAAGCACCCTATGCTTGTGGATGATAAAATGCCCAGTAGTCTTCAATGCTCCCCTGAGAGAGATTGGTGAAGGCAGGCAGATTGAAATTTAAATGGTTGTTCTTAGCCACCAAGTTATTTGATGGCTGCGCAAGAGGCATAGTACTTATGTCAATCTCATAGCATAATTTGTTGATACTTAGGTCTGCAAAGCAGAGGAAAGAAGAACTACAGTCTTTTGAGACAGAGGCTATTGATTTTATTTTCACTACCGCATTATGAGACTACATTAGCAAAGAAATTCAGTGTCTGAATATAAAGAAGAAATAAAATTCAGTCAGTACAGAATAAAATAAATATTAGGTCTGTTATCAAACATCATTACAAACCTTGCCAATCACTAGGAAAAGTAGAGGTCTCTAAATACAGTTTTGATGTCTTGACTGCTCAAGACTGATAATTGCTTCTGAAGGCAAATGAATCAAAAAACGTGTTTTCCACTGTGTACTTTAAATCATGACTCTTCATTTTACAAAGAGTATCTGACTGGACCTACTCCTTTTAATAATGCAGTTCAAAATCACATCTTGTTTGAGAAATAAAAGCTTTTTATTTAAGTATCCTTCCGGACATTACTTTAAAAATATCCCAGTACCTGGCACTTGAAAATAATGGGATATATGTTGCACGTACTATGCCAGCAAATGATGCTTTATACCACATTTGGCTTTTTATGCCTCTGTTTATGCATGGAGCAAGCTCCTCATCAGCCTATGCAAAGGCACTGCATTGTCCGCCTTTAATTTTCTCCCCGTGACTAGCTTCTGTCATAATGTCTATTTAAACTGACTGGGAGCAAGCAGCTCTGATGCTGCATCTATATTATTTTGCATCTCTCTCAAAACAAACCTCATCTTTATCTTTAGCTGTTGTCCACTGCTACTTCCATAGTCATTATTGAGGCCAGTACTCCTATATATTCAGATGCAAAAAGTTTTGGTTCAGTGAATACTATCATAGATAATGATAGCAGTAGTACCAGTAGCAGCAACCATAGTAGGGGTAGAAGAAATAAGTATAATAGTTCTATTTAATGAAAATGCACTTGACTCTCCCTTTTATAGATGGCCTACTGAGGCACAAACATGGAATAACTTTCAGTGATATCTACTGGCAAGGTCATCGATAAAAATCCAAGCATTCACATACAGAGACGTTTTAAAGTTTTGAAATATTAGGTGGATGTCCTGAAAACTCTAGCCCAAATGTACCAGATCTCTGCACCACTAGGAGAAATGTAAGACTTGTATTTTTGTTAAAAGCCAAAAGCCCATTTGGTCTCAGCTGATGAAAGTACCTAGCTTTTTGTGAAAGGTGAGTGCCTTTGGAAAACAGTGTACAGTTAGAGACCACAGAACTACATGGTATACAGTGTACAACATCCACTTCTGTGGATGTTGCAGAATGCATCTTTATGGATGTGTGAGGTGGGGTTATAATGCATCCATAGTACATATAGTGTCTCAGCTGACATGTTATGCATGCCAATAAAAGGTAGAGTAGTGCTTCAGAGAAGGGACAGCACTGAAGTACATTTCCACTTGAACTGGATATATCTCAAAAAAAGAGTACAAACCAGATAAAAGGTGCTTGTGCACTGCATCTTAGATCTCTGGTTCTTTGAACACATATATCAGAGAATCATTTTTGTATTTATTATTCACTCATGGAGTCACCAATCCCTCCTGACAGAATTAACACTCACCTCTTGGCATTCAGATCAGCACATTAACCACTATACAATGTTTTATCTTTGTTATCTCACATACAGCTGGGATGAGAGAACTGAGAGACCACTGGCTATATTGTCAGTTAAACAAGGACAAGTTCTGTCCTTTCATTTTATTTTGAATACTTGATCAAATTTAGTGATATTTCTGTGGATTCAAATGCACTTAGCTCCATGAATGGAATCCTGCTAATGCAAAAGCTTACCCACAAAACTTTAGATCTCATACGGTTTAAGATCTGTCTTTCATGACCAAGTCATAAGGCAAGGAGATGAACTTTGAACACACTGCCAGGGTAAGGTTTTTCTCAGGTTAATCTTTTTTAACAGCTTTATAGAAAATACGGTAACTCCCTGTTTGTTTTTGTTTGTTTGTTTGCTTGTTTTCTTCTTTTTACTATTTTTTTTTAAATGTATTTTTGGCTACTATTTAGGATAGAAGAATTTAATCAATCTTTACATGAAAAAAAATTTTCAACCCTCAAGCCAAATATTTCCTGCTGTATCTAATGGTACTGCCAGACCAGTGACCAGTGAATTTACAACCCAGAAACTGTTCTCATTTTCAAGCCTCATATGTCACAACCCAGCAAAACACTGTGGTGTAACTATATGGCTACCATTCAGAAATTTGTGCTTTCCTGTGATTTGAAAGCTTAAATTGCTCCTCTGGTTAAAGAAGACAGCAGTGCTATCTTTATCAAGCTGTTGGATGCTTCATCCAATTGCCTGAGTCCCTGGCAAAATAGCTTGAGGCTAGGCAGGTATATTATTCTTTAGAAACAGATGGTGATGCACACAGGAGATCTGAGAAACATACATTCTCAACACAGTAACGGGTCTCCCTAGAATGAGCGGTCCAGTTTATTAAGGTTACACAAAATTTCTGCTGCTACCCTCTATTGACCCACCATTAGAAGTACAGTATTTGTATATTGGCATTAACACAAAGAAGTTGTATTTTCTGGGAATCAGCATCAACAGAAAAGAATAATAAATCCTTTTGTGTGTAATAGGTATTTTGGAGGAAAAGAAATTCTGAGAATTAATTTTGAAGGTTAGTATTAAATAAAGAAATGTTAGTTACTAGTGCCTGAAATGCATAGTTTTTTGAAGGTGCATTATCCTGATATTACTTTTGGTATTAATAGTTTAAAGGGAAAAAAATTAAAAAAATAAAAAATATATATACGTATTCTTTCTGCAACCATTTTCAGATTTTCATCTTGCTGTTTCATCATCCAGCAATCTGTGTGCACTTTCTTCTTCACAGAATCACAGAATCATAAGGGCTGGAAGGGACTTCTGCAGATCTAGTCCAACCCCTCTGCTAAAGCAGGTTCTCTTGACTAGGTTACACAGGAAAGCATCTGGGTGGATTTTGAATATCTGCAGAGAAGAAGACTTCATAGCCTCTCTGTGCAAATTGTTCCAGGGCTCTGTCACCTCACAGTGAAGAAGTTTTTCCTCATGTTTGTGTGGAACCTCCTGTTACAGTTTGTTCTCATTGCCCCTTGTTCTGACACTGGGCACCACTGAAAAGAGCTTGGCCCCATCCACTTGACTCCTGCTCATTAGATGTTGATACGCATTGATAAGATCCCCTCTCACTCTTCTCTTCTCCAGGCTGAACTCTTCCAGTTCTCTCACTTTCCAGGCCCCCAGTCATCTTTGCAACCCTCCACAGGACTCCCTCTTGAAGTTCTCTGTCTTTTTTGAACAGAGGAGCCCAGAACTGGACACAGTATTCCAGATGTGGTCTCACCAGGGCAGAGTAGAGAGGGAACATCATCACAGCCTTCTGGTGTATCAGCCACTACTCCCAGCTTCACATCATTAGCAAGACTGCTGAGGGTGCATTATATCCCTCTACTGATGAAGGTCACTGATGAAGATGTTGAAGACTGGACCCAGTACTGATGCCTAGGCAACACCACTAGCTGCAAGCCTCCAACTAGACACTGCCTCTGATCACAGATCTCTGAGATCTGCCAGTCAGTCCTCAACAATTCTCATTGTCCACTCGCCTATCTTAAGCTTACCCACAAAGATGTTATGGGAAACAATGTCAAAAGCTATGTCTACGTTCCTGAGGCTACTTTCAGCACTCTGTACGAGGTCTCACCAATTTCCTCATCATGATTAGGCAGCCTGTAGTAAACTACAATGGTGTCATCCATATTAGATTTGTCCCTTAATTCTCACCCATAAGTTCTCCTCTCATTTGTAATTCATTCCTAGGGATATTTCAATACACTCCAGTTTTCTCACACATAAAGAGCAACTCTACCACCTCACACCACTGGTCTGTCTTTCCTAAAAAGTACATAGCAATCCATAACAGCATTCCAGTCAAGTGAGCTGTCCCACCATGTCTTTGTTATCATAATGAGATCATGGTCCTGCAACTGCACACAGATTTCTACTTCTTCCATTTTACTTCCTTTGCTGTGTATTGGTATACAGGCACTTCAGGGGAGAAAAGGAAGCAGAAGATGCAGTTTTTCCTAGAGAGATACAAGAGGATCCCCTGTAGCTATATCTACCCTTGAGGTGGCTGGCCTTCTGGCTCATGCCATGGGAAGCAGTGAAAGAACATTTGCCACTGTTCTGGTTGGCCTGACTTATTCTCCAGTTGGTTGCAATGATGTGAGCATTGCAATTTTGGACCCTACCCTCAACTTCTTCAGTCTAAAGCCTGTCTCACTAAGTCAGCCCGTCTGTTGCTAAAAATTGCCCTGCCTCTTCTAGTCAGGTGGATCCCATTCCTCCCTAACAGGTTGCAATCTTCATAGAAATTTCTATTGTTATAAAATTCAAAACCTTTGCACAAGAACTAGTCACATAGTTAGGAAGTGATGTCCATCATATACCTATTTCCGGCTTTCCTCTTTCCTACAACTAGCAAAATTGAAGAGAATATAATGGGCACCAATGTTCTTCACTTGTGCTCCCAGGGATTTATAGTCTTTTTTGATTCTTTCCATGTTCCATCTTCCATTGTCATTCATGCTTATATGAAAGAGCTGTAGTGCATAGTAGTCCAAGCTCTTGACAAGGTGCAGCACTCTCTTGGCAGTGTCCCGGATCTTGGTTCCTGGGAGACAACAGGTCTCTTGAGACTCTTCCAGGCTGGCAGAGAGGACCCTTGGTGCCTTTTAACAGGGAGTTGTCCACTACAAGCATGCAGTGTTTCTTTTTATGATATCCACTTGAGGCTACTGGTATAGTTTCTTCTAATAGGTCATGGGTGTCTATAGCTGTAAGAGTTTTGTATCTCTATTTGCAAGTGAAGCTGAAGACTGGGGACTGAATTGAAGCCCTGCCTTTGTGGGTCACCATAGTAATTGCTAAACAGATAGCTACTGAAGGTGTATAAATATTTCTTTCCAACTCAATGTACTTAAAAAAAAAAGCATGATATGTCAGTGAGCCTTACCACAACATTTTGTATCATAATCACACTACTAATGCCAGCTCTGAAGTTCAAATTAAGCATTATGTAGATAAACCCACTACTTGCTTTTTGTAAGCAACTTCAAAATGACTGAAAAACCTAGAGAGCATAACAGGGAGAGAAAAAACATACAATCTCTACACATTTGCATTTAAGTTTTCAATTTGGAATTTTGATTTTTGTATTTGGTTAGAAATTCACATAGAAAGGAAAGTAAATGAGGACTAATTTCCTCTTTACAAATGCCAAGACAATGAAGCATGAAGGTATGCAGAGATATTGTTCCTCATATCATTTATTATTTAGAATATTAAAAGTAGAGAAAAAACAAGCTAGTAACTACCCCTCAATTCTAGCAATGTTGCCAGCACAATCAGATGTCATAATTAAAAAAGAAGAACAAAAACAAAAAAACCTCAGTATTTTATTATTACTACAGGTTAATACTTAATACTAGCATTGTAGTTTTTTTTTGATATTTTTTATGGCTTATAGTAAACTTTGTAGTATGCTCAGTATGGTTTTATAGTAACAATTAATGTAGATTATAAGGAGTAATAATTTAGTAAAATCTATACTGCTTCTACCTCTGAACATTTCCTCTGACTGAGAAGATGAAGGTCAAACTGGACAGTGCTTTTTGTTAATGAAAACATACTGCTTCGTTTGGCTGTTTATAACCGCTTATAGTATTGCTATAGGAGCCAAGTATTTCCTAGCATCTATCAGATTTTTTTTGTCTATATCTTTCAAGAACTTGCAGTTTATAGCACAGGAGACTTTTATGAAAGATGAAAGTACAGGAGACAGTAAATACATATTAGCATACTGTGGCTTGTTTCTACCTGTTGGTCAAACATAGAATTAAAATAAGTAAGGGGAGCATATATAGTTGCTACCAAGACTGAAGTGTTGACAGCATTTCATCACCAAGATACCTGCAGAATGTGGCATACTTCAGTAATTTTTCAAGATTTGGAGATCTAAGGGGAAGAAAACCACTTACACTGTAAGACAGTTTCTTTTTTTTTTCTTTTTCATCTAAATAAAAATGAATTTGCTTGCTTATGGCTTTTCTAGAAACTACTGTTTCATGTATTCCTAAGGAAACAGATGATAAACAGTATTAAGTATCACAGCTAAGAACAGAGTGACTTATCTCCTGCTTTATAAAATATGGATGACATCATTCCTCCAGCTGCTCAGCTTGAGAGAGGTCAGTTGGTGACATTCCTTGCCAAATGTGTCCAGCAAGCACAGATGAAGAGTGGAACCTTCATCACAATCCTCTTCCCTCTGAGGTTTTGGACCCTCTTTTGAATGAACACAGTATAGCCTAGGCCTTTGCATAATTTCAGAGGATGTGTCTAGCCAGGAGGAAACAGAGCCAGGCAGCAGCCACTCCTGATGGCATTGTTCCAAGGAAAACTGGTAGATAATTCACCAGAAAATTCACTGGAAGTAAATGCTGATTGGAGGTGCAGTACTTCCAGCTTCTTGACTTTGCTTACATTAATGTGTGCCCATCAGGTGCATGCATGGTGAGGGAGTAAATAATTATAACGAGGCCACCCATGCTACTATTGCTCATGAATAAATTTTCTTGCTAGGGAAAGAAGCCAGATAGCAGCAACAGGAGCCCAGAACTCACTGATTTGGTCCTGAAATTTGCAGGAGATTCATTGCCTTATGTTAGAAATTAGTGTGGACGTGATTTGTTGTTCCCAGCCACAAACAAGGATTTGCAGCAAGTCTCTTCCTCTTATCCCGTCAACATAAAAGTCATAAGATGTAACTTCATACACAAAAAGGAGTGAGTAGGAATCATGGTATCATTAGATAATATATTACTTCTAGTGAACACATTCAGAAAGCTGAAGACTAATCTTTCTAAGAAGTCCAAGAAGCGATACCCTAACTATATGGTAACCAAATTATTTTTTGAAAAAACAAAACAAAACAAAAACAACCAACAATAAAACTGTATGTTTAAATTTCTGGATAAAAAATAATCAGTACAGATTTTAAGCCAAACTCCATTTAATTTCAGGGAAGTATTTTCCATTGATTCTAATCAACTTCACAGTCCTGATTTTTATTTCTTTTTCTTTTTCTTTTTCTTTTTTTTAAATGTAGTTGCATTCTCTGTTCACAAGCTTATCTTCTCAGTAGCTAGCAATTATTAAAGTATACTTATTGCGTGATTTCCATCTTCAAGCCAAACACAGAGTAAAGGGTGAGGTAATAAGGAGAATTCAGTAACAAAGGATAAGTAACACAAGATTATTTAAAACGTTTTGTAACTAAGTGCTACTTAATTGCATTGTCACCATTCAATCAGAGAATAGCAGGATAGGTAGCACAGGAAAAATGCACATTTATTTATCCTTTCTAAACAATTAATAATATTCTGATTAATTTTGGGCTATCTTCATTGTTGAATAATTGACTGAACAAGTAAGTACACAATTAGATTTACTATAGAAGGAACTACTCAACTGAGACAGTCTTAGAGAATGGTAAAATTCATACAGATCCAAGGGCCTTGATTAGTCAATAGACATCTTCAAAACATTCATACATAGACATGAATGGAAATCAAATAAGACTTTTTCTCCTTAGAAAATAATAAAAAAATTCTTATGTGGGAGGCTGACAGTCCAATAGAACATGCAAAACATACACAACATCCTTAAAAAAACACTGTGCCTTTATATTCAGGGTTCCTATTTATTCCCTGCATCTGAAAATACTGAGGCGTTATACAACCATATCTATTTACACTGGGTAGTAACTTGCTCCACAAAGTTTCCTATCAAAATTAATCTTGCATATAAGAAATGAATGCTAGAAGTGAACACTTTGATCATCAAATCTAATACTCCACAATGACAATGGCCTGTGCAATAAGTGTGTAATTTAGCAGACTTAAGAACAGCTGCTAAACACTCTATTACTCAGTAGAAATCAGTTCTGCAAATTCAATAGAAATCCCTTCAGCAAAGGGATCAATCATTTAACCTAAAATAAACTGTACTCTCAGCCTTTCAGAGGAAGTGTTTTCTATCTTACTGGTACCATTAGCAGCACAGAAAAAAAAAAAAAAAAAAAAAAAAAAAAA
>PPHD01000542.1:0-30525 GCA_002909625.1 Bambusicola thoracicus | reverse complement strand
AAAAAAAAAAAAAAAAAAAAAAAAAAAAAAATCATCTCCTGCTGAAATAAACAGGAAATAAACAGATGGGGGCCATTCTGTGATTGCAGGATGGCCAGCAGTGAGAAGGAGGTGATCACCAATGTGAATCCCACCTACTAGAAGGGTTATAAGGAGGTTCTGAGGAACTACAGGCCTATCAGCCTGACCTCAGTGCCAGGGAAGGTTATGGAACAGATCATCTTGAGTGAGATCACATGGCATGTGCAGGGCAACAGGGGATCAGACTCAGCCAGCATGGGTTTATGAAAGGCAGGTCCTGCTTGATCATCCTCACCTTGTACTGTTACTGGATGACCAGCCTGGTGGATGAGGGAAAGGCTGTTGATGTAGGCTATCTAGACTTTAGCAAAGCCTTTGACACTGTCTCCCACTAGCAGTCTGTGGCCTTGGCAAGTACACTCTTTGCTGGATAAAAGACTGGCTGGAGAGCAGAACCCAGAGAGTGGTGATGGATGGAGTTAAATCCAGCTGGTGACCAGTCACAAGCTGTACTCCTCAGAGGGTGGTAATGAGACCTATCTTATTTAATATACTTATTGGTTATCTGGACGAGTGGATTGAGTGCACTCTCAGTAAGTTTGCAGAATACACCAAACTGGGAGGAAGCGTTGATCTGAGGGTAGGAAGGCCCTACAGAGAGATCTGAACAGGCTAGATTGCTGGGCTGAGGCCAGCAGGATGAAGTTCAACAGTACCAGGTGTCAGGTCCTTCACTTTGGTCTCAGTAAGCCCAGGCAACACTGCAGACTTGGGGAAGAGTGGTTGGAAGACAATGAAAGGAAAAGGACCTGGAGATATTGGTCAGTGCTTAGCTGAACATGAGCCAGCAGTGTGCCCAGGTAGCCAAGAAGGTCAGTGGCATCCTGTATCAGAAATTGTATTGCCAGCAGGAGCAGGGTAGTGATTGTCCCTCTGTGCTCAGCTCTGGTGAGGCCACATTTTGAATACTGCATTCACTTTTGGGATCCTTACGTAAGAAATTTACTGGGGCCCTGGAGCTTGTTCAGAGAAGGGCAACAAAGCTGGTGAGGGGACTGGAGCACAAGTCCGAAGTGGCTGAAGGAACTGGGATTGTTTAGTCTAGAGAGGCAGAGGTTCAGGGATGACCTTATTACACTCTACAACTACCTGAAAGGAGGTTGTGGTGAGGTGGGGTCAGTCTCTTCTCTCATGTAGCTAGCAATATCATGAGAGGGAATGGTCTCAAATTACACCATGGGAGGTTCAGGTTGGATATTTGGAAAAAATTCTTCTCTGACAGAGTAGTCAGGCACTGGAATGGGTTGCCCAGGGTGGTGGTTCAGATACCATCACTGGAGGTGCTCAAGAAACATTTAGATAGGGCACTAAGGAACATGGTTTAGAGGAGAAATATTGGTGGTAGATGAATGATTGATCTAGATGATCTTAGAGCTATTTTTCAGACTTTATGATTCTTCAATTCAGTTCTGTTAACTTAGAAACCCGTAAGTCTATGTATTGAGTTCACATGACAAGTTTAGTGGAATGCCAGGTTGCTAGGTTTCTCAGAGGTATTTCATGTTCTACTTTTTGCAGAACATTCTCCATTTTCACTCATACCTCTGAGCTAAAGATTCTGTGGAAAACATATATAAAGAGTGATTCATACACCATTTAACAAAGATTTTGTCCAATCTTGATGCACAGATTCTGAATTCCGTGTATGCTTCTGTGTATACAGTCTGGTTTCATATCTAGAATCCTACTGTATTCATCTTTCTGAGAAGGCATTGCTACAAACAGGTGAAAAGGTTTCATAAGAGAAATTTTCTCCTGGAAATACCATTATATTTTTCAGTATTTTATTTTTTGTTATTTTTGTACTGGCAAGAATTTAAATGTAGCTGCACTGAAACAATGATACTGAACTTTGTATGTTTTGTAATTGCCTGTGTTTAAGAACATCACCCAACAACACAGCTTATATTCTCTCCTATTATACAAGGCAAAAGTTCTCATTCAGTATATGATAGAATGTTTTTTGTTTGTTTGTTTGTTTGTTGTAGCAACTGGGAGTAATCTTACTCCAAGCAATTCTTAGGCATAAGACAAATCTTTTCACATAAGATGCTGCTTTTCAAATTTCTCATAGTATATGACAAAATTTTCTTATGCCATACAGTGAAAATTTTTCTGACAAGATGAATTCTTTGGCAAGGTTGAAGCAATAAGAGATCTTAAAACCTTAAAACCTTAGAACCATTGTTAGATATTCCTGGAAAATTCTGTTTTATCTCTTTTTTCAAGACTATTCTCTTTATTCAGTGTCATTCTCTAAAACTGATATAAAGATCTTTTCATCTATGTAATCGTGTTTTAACATACTTTGGTATATGCATTGATCAGTAAGCTAAGAGAGGACTGAGGTCTATTCAGTTGTTTTACCTCTCTTGCAGGAAAATTTCTCTCTGTCTATTGTGGCCTTTAACAGTTTCACAAACAGGAATTTTAAGATCCATTGCCTCTCAGAAAGCTTAGAAATACCTTTACTGATACAGACAGATGTTCAATATTGTGTTCACTTCTTTAGGGAACATTGTCAATTCTCATTACCACAGTGTTGAAAGACAACCTTCAGCAGGTTTTTCCATTTCTGTCTAGAAACTTTCACATAGAAAACCATTATATTTCAAGCAGTCTTTTTGTTGTTTTAGGCTGGCAAATATCTTTCTGTCCCCCTCCAGTCTGATGTGCTTAGAAGAATGAGAAGTTGCTACGTTTAACTTGATTTCAACCCTATACTGGAAGATTAAATTAATTTTTGGTATCATAGATATTTTGTCTGATTTAGCCAAAGGTTGTAAAAATGGTGTCTTATTTCCTAAACTATATAGATGCCTTAATACCCTCAACTCTCAGTCTTTCTACCTTTGGGAATCTGGCTGGATTTCAGTCTTGACAAAAAATTTCCATGAGCCAGTGATTTTTAACTGCTGTGGATATGTCCAAGCACTTATCAGAAGGCTGGTCTTTCACCAGGGTATAATTGGAGACTTTCAGTTCTGATTCTAGTAACATTTTGCTTATGCATTCAGAGTAGAGGCATGTTTGCTTCATTTTTTTTTTATTATTATTATTTTTTGAGAATGTAAAAAGCATAAGAACATAACAGAGGCAGCCAACAGAGAGAACAGTTTGCTCAATAGTTTAGCTTTGGGGTCTTCTGGACACAGGGTCCAGGATCATTGGAAACCTCCTGCGAACCCTCAGATAAACTTAAATGTGCATACTACTTCCCAATACGGACAAAAAAAAAAAAAAAAAAAAAAAAGCACAATAAAGCACAATGGCAAGAAGAGGTTCTGGCACCTTACATAAAGCTTGGTCAACTACCCTTGCTCCTGAGCTCAGACAATTGAACTGAAGCTACCCGTGATCTACGAGAACTAAGTGTGCTTGTAGCTGGTGCTAGGGAACAGCTATTTCAAGAGACAGGCCTAGAACACAGCCATTTGTGCAGAATCTATCTATCTATCTATGCACACAAATAGCTGATTTATTTTTTCTTTTCTTTTTTTTTTTTTCGTGTGTGTGTGTGTGTGTGTGTGTGTGTATGTGTGTATGTTTTGGAAACTCCTTTCCTGAGTTTCAAGTGAAATTTGATAACTACTCTTCTTTTTTCAAGTAAGTGCATGTGTAAAAATGAACTAGTTTAAAGTCGCAGACAAAACCAAAATAAGTTCCTCTACCAAAGCAGATTTCATGGTCTTGAGTCCTTTCAACTAGCTTCACATTCTCCCACTGATTGATTGACTCTGCTTTGTACTTTCAAATCTTATAGGTTATTTACTGCTCCTTTCACTAGAGTTGCTAATTCTACTGCTTTGGGCTAAGGTAAGCTCCTTTCTTCCAGCAGTAATCTCTGTTACTGTTCTTATTACAACACCACAAGCCAATCTGTTCTCCACTTTTAAACATCCAAACTATCTAGCTAAAATGCCATTAGTCTTCTTAAGATTAATAGGTTTCATTATCCCTTGGGTACATTGGAACTCATTTAATTTTCATAACAACACAAAAATAGGGTGTGGGAGAGTCTCACTTCAATAAACAGTAAGCAACAATGGGACTTAATACTGTTTGCATGTCCAATAATATTCCACATGATGTTTATGATCCTTTTGTTTCCCAGGTTTCAAAAGGAAAGAAAACACCAAATAAACCTTTCCTCCATACTATTTGGACAGTTTTATCTGGTATGCAGTGAGTAAATATACCATACACTTGTGTTCATACTGTTTTTGTATGCCACCGTACACAAAATAATTTCATTTAGAAACAGCTGCATTTTGGATATTAAGAATGGCATGCTGTACAGAAATATGCAGTCCTCCTTTACAAAGGCTGGACCTTCTGCCCTATCTCCCGTTTTCCTGCTTCAAGTTAAAATAAAAACCTATAATGTTGAAAGCATGTGGCTTTTTCTTTTTTTTTAACACACATTCATTTGATTACAATAACTGCATTCCCAAAATTTCCCCTTCAGTTGCAAAAGCAAATTCTACCTTTTGTTCTATTTGTAGTTTAAACCCTCTGCTCTTTGGAAACCTTTTGCCAACCAGCAGTACTTTGTTTCTAGAATAATTCAGTCTTGTAAATTTAGCCAGTAAGGTCATTGGGTCCCCTGGGAAGAACTCTGATAATGCTGCATAAACCATTATCAGATTATAAATTCCCAGTGACACAAATGCTTTTCCTTCCATACTCCTTAGCTGTGCAATTTGCGCAGCAGACAACATAATGATCTTTGGTATATTGTGTATAGCATGTCATATACATATTACAAAGTGACAACGTTGAACAGAAAGCTCAGAGTACTTTGTTGTACCACATCTCCTGACTGCATTATAGACATTTGTGTGTTATTCTTATTTTCTTCTAATAAGGGGTACAAAGAGGAGGAAATAAGTAACAACATACCCTATGTAGTTTATTTTTTAGATATCTGACACCTGCACCTGACTGAGACTTCTTTCCAGCTCAAATATTTAGAGAATCAAACTTCTCCACCACTTTTTATCTGTGTTGATTCCTAGTCACCAGCTTATGCTCAGAACTTTAAAAATTACTATTGAGCTAGATTTGCTTCAAAAATACCTCCCTGCCCTATCATAATGGTTTATTTCCAATTTACAAACAGTACACAGAAAAAGGAGCTGTGCTTCTAACCTCCATAGACTATATCTGACTTTACAGCTCAAGCCTTCAGGCAGCAAAACATTGGGCTATTCTAAAGCCCCATAAGAAAAAATAACAGGCAGTCTATAGAATTTTTATTTTTCATTTTCTTAGAGTTCAAGGGGCTCAAAAATATTTTCTAAAGACGTGCATGCACAGATGTCCTTAAGGGAATGATGTTCTCCACAATTAAGTCCCTGTGCATGGAAGGATACTATTAAATGCCTTCCAAGCCAGTTATCATTAATGCACTGTTCAAAACACACACGCAGCGCTTTGTTCAGTGCACTGCAGATACCACAGAGCTTCAACTGTCTCACTTTCACTCTGATCAGTAATCCATCAATCCTCAGATTTCTCTTAATGCCCATCATATTCCAGACTCTAGAGTGCTGCCAGTAACTACAGTTTTAAAAAATAAAAATTGCCAAAATGTTTCCTGTTATCTTCATAAATGAGGACTTTTCCTATAAAATTACATTGGCCTTTGGCCAAAGATGGGCAATGATTATCACTGGAGCACCTACGGGTTTGAATTTCATTCTTTCACAACACGGTCTGACTAGAAAGGAAGGGTATGTGACAAGATAACATTGGTTTTCATGACACAAAGAACACACTTCTAAAGCTGAAGCATAAGCTGAAAAATCATAAGTTAGTTTCTCTTTCACTCATATATTTCATGTATATATAATAATATATTTTTAAATTCTAATTTTTTTGTATCTTCTGTATCTTGCTGCTGTTTTGAAAACCAGATTTGACATAATAAGAGAAATATATATTAACAAATAGGTAAGGAAAAGTAGCCTCACTAAAACTTTTTAATGGTCACTAAACATCTATACAGATTTGTAAACTTTCTTCTATGTATAGATTACACAAGTGTATGAGGAATTATGCACTACTTTTGAGGTGACTAGTGTGTAACACACAAAATGTTTATAGTGAAACTTGTAGCCACAGATCTTTGAGATTACACCAGAAGTCTGTAAGAGTTCATAGGAGCCAGATTTACATTTAAATAAGGGAAAGTCTTCCAAAGAAAATACTGTTTTCAACTCTAGTTTTTCAACCGTGCATCTGATGGAGAAACAAATAATTATTTTGAATTTCAAAGGTATTATTTAAAACTTAAATATATAGTTCATTCTAGCAAGTTAGTTGAGATCATATTTCCTTCATAAAGAAGAAATCAAAATGTAAATGCCAATGACATTATTGTTATTATTATTACTACTATTTCCAAGGACAGAAATTTTACTGTCCAATATAACTAGACGAATAAGCATACATTGCTATAATATACTTCTAATACTTCTATGGTAATCCACAAGGAAAGCTATCATCTTGAGAGGCTGGCCTATGAAGCAAAAAATAAATACCGCTTAGTCATTGGAGACATAAATTGGACATTTCAGGTTTTAGGCATCTGGTTTTACTACAAAAATTATGAAATCTGCAGAAGAAATCTTTAAAAGTAGGAAACCACATTTTTTTTCAGCTACGAAAAAGCAAGTCTGTCTGTTTCTGCAAAAGGTGTTATTCTAAAAGATAATGTGTCTCTGTTGCTACAGGAACACCAGAGAGAACTGAATGGGAACCTTTTCACTGCAACATGACTTATAAGAGAATGGAGCACATTGTTTCTATGATCAGAATGAACAGAAGAACTTCTTCCTGTGTGCTTCTCATATTTTTCATTATGGTTGATATTTATGAGAGTTACTGTAACTCCTGAACTACCTATTGCAATGAGTGGTAGAAGATTAGACTTGTATTATGTACGTAGACTTTGTATTATGTAGACCTAGAAAGACAAAAATGCATGAGAAATTGGAATGATGTAGCAGTACCTTGAAGGCTGAGATGGTGTTCCAGGTAACGCTGTCAAACAAAGCACATGCTCCTTGTATGTATTCCAGAAATGCTTTATATGGTGAAATAAATTATGTACCTTTCTTGTTATTTTGCTGTTTTGCACTTTCTAATGTTGGAGTGGGAATAGGATGCAATCTGTGGTTGACGTTTCCAGCATGTTTACTGATACAGCTGGATGTTCCCAGCACATTTAATGGCACAGCTGTTCCCAAGAGTCCATTTGTCTAGGATTCCAAATAAGTTTTTGCCAGGCACAGTCAGTTTAGAGTCAGTGCCATTATTTTAACAGCTTGCCCAGAATGAAAGTAGGAGAAAAATTTGGCTTCAGGATGTTGTGTCACATGTTAAAAACTGTCACATGGTAAAGATAAAATACATATTTTGTAATTCTGTTCCTGTTTTAAAAGAGAGCCCTAGCCACATAGATTCCTTATTGTCAGATAAGGGTATGTCACATTACTTATTTCACTCATTAACAGGGTTATAGTAATTATGACATCCTTCCTAAATATATATGAAATTTAATCTGGATCTAATTAATTCATTTTTATGTAACTACACAAAGTGACAACACTTGGCCAGGATATAGGAAGCTGGAGGTTACTTTGGAATAGTCAGAGTTAGAGGATAAATTTATCAGACACTATTATCAGTGGTTACTACTTTAAACATAAGCTACCCATCAGAACTCTTCTCTAGTCTGTTAAACCTCATTTAGGCATGGATGGAACTTGCAGGACTGAATTGCTAACAACCTCTGAGTTAGACAGAGTTTTTCTAAAGAAGGCAAAGAAAAAGTTTTGCCACCAGCCTACCCTTTGTATTTGGAAGACAACACTGAGGCAGATGTGTTTCCAGGGATTTTTTTTTAATCTGACCATTTGTGCCAGTTTTCTACTTGCCTGATGTCACTAGAGCAACTAAAAGCAGTTGGATGGATTACCAGGATCTGAAGCCTCTGAGTAACGAATCCTTCTTGCTCTATGAGAGCCAATTTCCTTGGACAATTTCCTCTGCTATTATTCCTTTCTTTTTTTTTTTTTTCAGTTTGTTTTAAGAGTGCCAAAGTTATGATCTCAATATAATATAAGCCCTTCAGATAACAGTTTCAGGATTATGAAGAGTAGTTGAATGACTAGCAGTGGAGCCAAGTGTCTTGTCTGGTGCTAAATCAACATTTCAGGAATATTTTTTTTCCCCTGATGTTATGATTCAAGCATTTCACATATGGCAGAATCTCCTTAAATCCTCCCTTCTGTTTAGTCAGCCTCCATACAGACCACTACTCCTACACTATCAATCAGACAGGAAAGAATTTTTTTAAATCTACTGTCTTTGTTCCCTTCATGGTGATTCTATAGCTTCTTTCCACTGCTGCAGCTGTCACTTAAATAAAGGAACTTGTTCTTTACAATAACATAAATCAGCAACAGGTTTGTTGACTTTAGCTGAACTTATTTCTCAATCTTATAAGTGGGTGGAAAGAAAACCACAATCATGTTACAGCACTCTAATAAAGGTACTTCAGGGTCTCCACAGAGATCAAGACACACAAACATTCAGTAAAAGGACAAACGGGAAAAATTATCCATCTGCTCCACCTTTTGCTGTGGAGGATTTGGCAGTGCATTAGCTCATTGTGAAAGCCATGCTGGAAGGACAGTGTTTAGAAATCGTAAGCAAAGGACAGACTATTGTAAGATCCTGTTGTCTATCACAGTAGCTAGTAAATTGAATGAAATATATGACAGAGACTAAGTCAACATATGACAGTGACTAGGTCACCCCAAAAGTAAAACCTCCCATTTATTTCCATGGAAACTACAACAGATACAAAGAGCACAATAGCTAGCAAATAGATAGAGGAAATTCTCAGCTACAAAACACCATTTTTCAACACAGTGACCATCATTAGCTATGCACTTCTGCCAGCAATGAACAATAGCTGCGCTCATAACATTCTGCACCAGTGGAGGTGACCCACTGCTCACATCCACTGCTTGGTCTCCATAAACATTCAGAAAGTGTCAGTAAATGTCAATGGGTGCCATATTTACTTCATGGAGGAATTCAGTGACACACCTTCACCCCATATGCACTTCCATGTCAAACACCATTTTGTCCATCAACATCCGCCTCTGACAGTGCTGGCCAACGTAATAAAACAGGAGGCATTACTTTTGAAGCAGCCCTCATAGTATTAGCCAAGATTTAATGGAGTAAAAGAAGATGGAAGCACCACAAAACAGGTGAACAAATTTACCTCAAGATATACTTGCTCTACCTAAATACAAATGACCAAATTATGTTCTAGTCACTGAGCAGGCATGCATTTTCATGAGTAGCTGAATGACTACATTTTGATTTAACATAAAAAGAAAATACTTTCAGCTTTATTTAAGCTAATGAAAACTGAATAGAAATCGAAATATATTTGATGTGTGCTGAAAAACAACTTTCTATTTTAGAAAACCTTCATATTCCTCTCAATTTCCAGTGCTTTTCTTCATATCTTACCAATTAGGATCATTCTTTGGTGAGACACATGATGTTAAGTCATGATCCATATATTTTCTGTAATTCTTATATGTAACTCTTAATAGGGAATACTGCCAAGTTGTTCAGTTGAGTATCCCTATCACTGCTGGATGAGGAGGGATAGAAATATGAGGGGAAAGGATATCCATATCCCTCCTTAATTTCTACAGCTACTAACAGAAAATCTTGAATACACCACCTCTAAAGAGATTGTTCCTCCATCTTTTCATTAGAAGGGTGGACGCTCTGAATAAAAATTCAAATGATAGACAAATGATGCATTAGATTGCCTGTCTTACTGAAGTAGTGATAGGTTTTAAAGATCTGTGCATGACTCAATTCTCAAATCTCCCATAATCCTGCTGAAAAATCCAAAAGTTTGGAAATCTTAGCCTGTGTCTTCATGTCACAATCTGAAAGGCAGCTTCAATATACAGACCCACAAAAATGAGGTTTTCAGGCTTGTACAACAGCTGCCTGTTGGCCTGCCTGCTTGCTGCAGTCTGGAGAAAGCAGCTACCAAGTTGGGGAGCTCATGAGTCAGCTGGCCCAGGGATCTGGGCACCCAGAAATGTCTCTGGCCTGGATTAAGACATATGGCGGTCATAATCTGTGCATCTCTCTCCATTTTATTTAGTGACAAACAGCTCTGAACCTAACAAAAGTTAAATTGATTTCATTTGATAGCTGTTGGAGTCCCAGACAGTACATGCTGTCCATCTGCTGTTCTTTATACCAATCATGTCTTTTTCATTTTCATCCTAGTTTGTCTACCCCTACACTGAATCTTTAAAAAAAATAAATAAAAAATACATTGTCCTTAGAATCTGTTGCCTGTTATATCACACCACTTGTGTGTTGGTGTTCAGTTTTATTTCTGTTTTCTTAACACTTCAGCAATAGCAAAATACTGTATCATTTTACTAGATACTTTTCCTCCTACAGTAGTGTTCTGGTAATTTATAGATCAGCAAAAAAGCAACTCCCCAGACATTTTATGGAGCTGATCTCCAGCTGATGCAATGTGGCTTAGCTCTGCGTACTTCAGTGAAGAAATATCAATTTACATTGAGTGAGGATCCGGCCTTGCTGTAGCTGCTCCATCTTTGAAATACTGCAGCAAGAACCAAAATGCTCACAGCCAAATCTGCTGCACCAAAAGCTGGAAAAGGATAAACAACCTAATCGATCTATGGGAAACTGCAACTGTACTGAAGAAAGTCTGAAAGGATCCCCTGATCTGGGGTTTTCCATGCTATGTTCTGCAAGTGGGGCTGCTGCAAAACTGAAAAAGGATGAGTCGGTTACATCTGTTTCAGTTTTAGCATGAGTCCAGTGTGGCTGATACCAACAACTGACTCTACAAGCTCTGTTAGTTCATAATAGGGGTGCTGTGTAATGATTCTAGGCCTTCTGTGCTACACATTTGAATGGATATTATTCTAAGATTTAATGTCTGCATTTCCCTTACCTAACATAATGCTTGGAGCTTACAAGCCTAGTTGACAAGGGAGATGTACACTTTTCACATCAGCTGAACTAAGAAAGACCAAGACTTAGACTTGTATTACTCTCCTTTACTTCCTTGACTTTTCAAATTAGCTAGCAATCTGAAAGCCTGATATGCTCTATTGGTGTGCTACTCAGTGAGTGCAGAAGAGGTTAATGTCCTTCGAGTATTACAATTAATAGGCCTACCAGTTCATCGATTCATTAATTCAAAATGAACACATTCTTTCATTCTTTTTTTTTCTTTTTGGTTGCACATGGTTCATTTCAGACATATTCCCCTCTGTTTTCAGCAATGTAAGCAAATTAACACCAGAGAGATTCAGAATCTATGAAAATGCATCCTCTGAGCATCTGTTAAGTAGACTTTTGTTATGCCATATAAATGAGGATCAGATCTAGGTCAGGTCAAGCACTATGAAGGACATGCTAAACATATCAATTTGCAGCAATCACTAATCTCTGTTGACTACAATTTTAAGACACAATGTAATAACATATTCATTGACCCAACATGCAGAATTATTGATAGAATTAACATCTATAATGACAAAAGGAGTTTGTCTCCAGATTTTTCTGTTGTTTAAATTCATTTCTCTCATTTGAAAATCCACAGAGGTTTTGCTATTTGTAATTTTTGACTGAGCAGAACTGTGTTAGCAACATTTGGAAAATACAGCAGGAGTATTCTAAGCACATCCATTAGGAGACACAAGCCTGGAAACCTTTCAAAAAAACAGAAGTTCCTGTTTATCTACATTAGCCTTTGCTTTCTTGTCTCAGCAGGGATGAAGGGGATCAGAATAGATTAGCATGGTTAGATAGACTGACCAATCAACCAACCAACGAAACTATCTCTGGTCCCCTTCTGTTGAACAGTTGGCAGTTTGCTGTTTTCAGAAGTCTACTTCATGTTCAGCAGTGAGCTGATATGCACAGTGTGTTACAAAGACAATGCCCATAACATCAGAGGAGAATGCAGAAATCTTGGCTTCACTAGCATTATTACCTTCACAGCATATCCACACAATGACTTTTTTTAACTGTTACTTTTACTATGGAGTCAAATGACATTGATAAATATGAATAAATTAAGTTTGTTAATTTATTTTAGGAATAACTGTCTGATCATTTTGTGGCATAGACAACTGTCCCCCAGGATCCTGGGCAATAGAAACAAATACCTTTTTTTTCCACCTAATGTCAAGGGGAATTTCCAATAAGGGGCAAAAATGAAGGGCTGTGACAATTTGCAGTGCCATTAAAAGAGCAGGTAACAGAGTTGAGTCTCTCAAAGACCGGTCTTCAATCTGATTTCATTTAGTGCTTCATTAATGTTCTAAGAAAAAAGACCATGTTAACTGAATGCCTTGATGACAAGTAGAAAGGAAAAAAAAATCTAAAAGGTACCCTAAGTGTAAGGTAGAATATCAGATAGAAGAAGTTGCATAATCTTACAAAATCAATTACTGAAAGAACATTGAGTGACAAAAATCTTCTATTCTAACTTCAGATTTCACTACAGGAAATCACATGCTGTGAGAGAATTATGGCTGTGTAGGCAGTCACAAGCCAAATGAGAAGGGAAAAGAACATCATCTGTCAGTGCTAAGGCCCTCTGTAGAAAGAACTCCTGAAGCTTCATGCTGTGCAAAACCTGGATGGCCACTGTTGTGCAAGACCACTTCAGTGAATGAACAGAAGAGAAAACATGAACTGTAATGAAATTGTTTTGTAAATCAACGCTGGAGAATGTATAGGTCTATTATGTATAAACACATCAGGAAGATGCAAAAGTAGATACTTAAGACCAGTACTGGAACAAGGATTTAGGTATTATCAGAACTTCATAAAACGGTGGGAACATCACAATACAGGAACCTAATTCAGTATTGTGGCCTTTTAAATTATTAAGAACATTTAGGATTATGACCATTAACTACAGTTGTCTGCTTGAAAAATTAAGACATTCCAACTTAACTGTTGCACAAATAGTGCTATCAATTAATATACATATATTTATTAATATATGTATTCTATCCACAATTAAAAGTTTGAAAACTATGTAAAAAATAAGTTTGAATTTAAAATACAGGAAGTCCTTTATTCCCCTTGAAGTTGAGGAAGAAGTATACTTTAATCAGTACTACAGATTTCCCAACATCAATATAGCTTTCCTGTATTTTTTGAAATAAGCAGTCTAGAGAATAGTAGATGGCTCACAATGAAGAAGTTTCTGAAATAAATAGTGGGACAGTGTATAGTGAAACAGGAAAATAAAAGTGAGCTTTATTTAATTGAAATCAATGGACGCATCCAGAAATAAGTGTATTTATTGACATCTTTACCCAGACATCCTTAGTGACACTAACTTTGGGTTAGGACCGCAGATTGCAATTGGATTCAATTTTTAATTGAAAGTACTGCCTTAAATGCAACTGTTTGTTATGAACAGTCTCGTTATAGAGAGGATGTTTCTTGTAATTAGTTATGTCATTTTATTTCTCAAAAGAAATTTTATAAATGTTATTTGGGCAATAATACTTAATGATACATCTCAGTTCCATTTTACTTGAATTATAAAACCACAAGGGCCAGTTTTTCATTTTAGAACTGAAGTAAGTTCCCTCCGAATCACTCAATTCAGCATTTTGCAAGGCATTATCTTCAATTACCAGAATTGTTTTTTGACAGGATATTTTTTCTAAGGAGACATACAGCTTTAAATACTTCATCAGACACTGCAGAGTCCAGCCAAACGAACAGCATCTTTACAAAAAGCAAACATCTATTACAATGAAAAGAATATATAGATCTGCTAGTAATTTCTGCAACTAGAAAAAGAAGCTGTCTGAAGGTGTTGTGACTAATAAGTCACCAAATCAGCACTTCTTTTATGGCAGCTTTGGAGACAGACCCAAATAAATCAGATTTGTCATAAGTCTAAATACCATTTGAAATGTCAGCTGGGATTTCGAACTCAGTGTACCACAGCATTGTGTTTGTAAGCCTCGACTGCACTTCACAAGAAGCTTGTTGTTTTCAGAGATCAAGAAGCCATTTTCCACGGAAGAAATTTTTCAGTTTTTTTTTTTTTTTCCCATCATCTTTCTTCAATCTGTTTATATCAGATAAAGATGCTCAGTCTGTTCAATCTGAATGTACTTTCTTCTTAACAAACATACTGCAAACTATGTAAAATTTGTTCTGTCAGAAGCTGTTTTAAACAATGTTGACTTGTTTTTCCCATTCTGTTTTCAAAAAGAAGCATGGTTAACAGCACAGGGCAGTCAAACTGTACTAACAGGCAGCTCATTTACCTTCAGTGTTTTAAAAATGCCCCTTTGCCTTAGAAAAGCTCTTTATTCTTCAAAAGCCATCTGCTTCTGAAATGTAAACAATTATTCATTTAAAGGAAAGGAATAAAGAGATAAGGAATCTCACACCAGCTTCTTTGACATTTTGTTTTTCAATCATGAAAAGCAAATCCTTAATCCAAATGAGAGTAAGGCTTGGTAGAAGAACCATGAGCAGAAATTCAAAGATACATGTTGGACTGGATTGGTACAGAACACTGCAGCTGTGTGTTGCCTGATCTACCTGTACCATTATTACTCTATAATCAGGACAATCTGTCTGTACCATTATCTAATCCTTATCCAATCTGCATCCAATCCTTAGATTTGTGGGGAGGGCTCACTAAGTTTCAGATAAAGTTCAGGGATTAATGTTGATTAAGGTGAAAGCTACATTGACTGTACATATTTTTCTGTCTATTATATGAAGATGGAATAGGAGGAAGAGCAAAGAAAGTTTTGACTTAGTTTTCTGGTGCGAAGATTCTCCTCAGTGTTAGTTCGTCTTTATGCCAGATTTAGATTTCCTTTATACCACTTCCTCAGCAGGAAGAAACCACAGTTCAATGGAGAATCTAAATGTGGAGCACTATCATAAGTTGCACTTTATCTCTGTTCTGATGATCAGAAGAGTTTAGGAAATTATGTTGACCCAAACTAACTTTTTGCTAACATAGAAAAATTGCAAAATTGAACAGGCACTCAAGTGTCAATGTTTTATTAGAATCTCTATGGATTTTTGTTTTATTAGAATCTCTATGGATTTTTGTTTTAATCCTTTGAAAAACTGTTTATAAAGCCTTGGATAAAGCCTTACCTAGTCTATATAAGAGAGAAGCCCATTACATTCAGTAATTAATTCACCGTCACAAACTCCCAAATCATTCCCAAAGAAGCAAAGGTGAGAACCACTGAAATAAAATTAATTAATTAATTAATTAATTATTTTTTCAGTGAAAAATTTTGTTGCTGCACAGGAATAACTGTTGCAGCCTATTAGCCATCCATTCAAGTAATCATTTTCAAATAGCATTTTCAGATACAGTTTCATAATAATACAAACTTAAGAATTGTTTTTTTAAAAGACATCTTCACCCTTGGTAGCAAAATAAAGAGAAGAATGAATTCTCACCTCCTTTTCTCTGTCTTAGAACAAAGACAATATTGGAGGAGTTTATTCTCTGATACTCTTAGGAAAAAGGTATTATTCATTAACCAGTGTGATTTATGTTGTGACAGAAATTATTCCTTGTCCAAGGAATCTCTGTTCTGGTCTAAAACTCCATTGTGTACTGTGCAAACACTGAGCAAGGAGAATGTGAGATTTGTGTAGTGGAAAAGGTACGCAGCAGGGCAGACATACTGTCAAAAGGCTCTGCACTGCTGAACCAGATCCCACATAATTACAGGATACATAATGGATAATTCAAGATTATTTAAATCTATCTAACTCTGCAGGCATTTAACAGAAGTGTGCAAGAATTCCTGCAGAAAGTAAGTAAGTGTATAATAGTAGGAACTGAAAATAATCATTTATAAAGCACAGTCTTCCTCATAGTGTTTTGTTTCATACTCCTCTTGTCAATTAGTAAATATTTTATCTTTTTATTAGTTCTGATAGTTACAGTAATGTATCCACTGCACGTGAATTTCTTATAATGACTCTATCTATATAAAAGCATCAGAAAGCATTATATCTAATGGAGCACAACAGACTGTGCATGTACAGGGCCATGCCAAGAATAAGATACCCACATTTCATTGCTAACACCACTACATTCAGCCATGAAAGAGAGGCCAAATCAACAGTAAAAGACCTGAAAATGCAGAAATTCTTTGGAAGTTATGTCTAAGTTTCAGGAAGATAATTCTCATCTCTCATCTCTTCACTTAAATGCATTTATCCAATGTGGAGACAACTAGTCTTGCAACTTCAGTGCTCATATGGCCATGCAATGTTTTCTTCAAAGCCACTAGGAATCTAGGCTTGGTTTTCAAAAGATCAACTAAGTAACTATGGCCTTATTTTCCCATGCCAGGGTTAGTCCACTAACTACGGAGGCTGAACTTTTAATGGAAGTAGAAGAGCTGACAGACAAGATTAGCTTCCATCATAAATCAAGTCCTACTTATCATTCATTTGAAACTAGCATAGTACTACTGATATTTAGGGAGGTACATCTGACTTATGTCTGGGTAAAGACCAGAGTTAAGCCAGTGGAATCTTAAGAACATCTTTCACAGACTTGGTATCAGGCTGTAAGAACAAAAGCATCTTTTTTTTATAAGTAACATCTTATATTGACCTTATTTTTTTAATACTGAGTCAGTAGGACAGGAAAAAAACATCTTCATGGATGCCCTGGTGTTAACTACTTAATAGTTTGATTTTCTTACAGCATTTCTATTGAGAGTATAAATCACCTGGCTTCATAAGCAATATTTCAAAGGCTGTTTTTCAGCCTGGAATATCAGGTTACTCTTTATTTCCACTAAGATGCATTCTCCTCAATCTATACAAATTTTATTTCCCCTTCTCTTTAATTTCAAAAAGGTTTTCTTAAAAAACAAAAGAACAGAATTATGTTACACTTCCAACCTTAACTATTTCTGAAAATGTCTTAAAAACCTGAGTAGGAATTCACCTCTGCAGATGCATTTCTCTGTTTTCTAAAAACAATGAAGATGTTGAGGTTTCCTCAGAAACATCATAACCTTTCCTGTATCCACAAAGGCAGCATTACATAGCAACAAGACACAATGCTCTCTGCTCCATATTCAAACACAGTTATTCTTTTAAGATAGCTAACTGAATTGTGTGAAAGCATACTCAGTACTCTTTGACAGTAAGTACGTTCTCTCCTAAGGTTTTTTAAAGCTTTACAAGAGGTCTTAGTAAACAATCACTGTGAAGTATCTTTTGCATCATTAAATCCCATTCCCAGCAGCTGCTGGGGAAACGTCAGACATTATCACCACTACAAAACATTTTCAGTGCCATTTTAATTCTGCTTTTGCATCCATCTTCTGTTGGAAAGTTGACAGAACATCACTGCACTCCCCCTCCCCTAAACCCAGTGTGCAGTCAGTTCATGTCTACTTGAACGTGCGTGAACTGATGAGACTATGAAGAGTCAGAGTAGCTTTCACTTAGTTTTCAGCCTCTCTACCAAATGTTCTAAAGTATTCACATTCCTTCAGCTCTTTCTTTCTGAGCAAACACAGCTCTTAGCCAGATTCAGTACATACACAATCCATTTATTTGGAAGCCTTGTCAGTTCCTTTTCTCACTGACACAACATTTTTTTGCCATATTCTTATTTTCATGTTTTTCCTTGTCCTGGACATTGAAAACATTTATCTCAACCATCTCTTCCCATTTCTGTCCTTCTCATAGTAACAAGGCTATACTTCTCTGTGTACTGCTTGCTAGAAATGAAACAGATATATCTGCTTCTAATTCCTAAGCTATTTCTTTGTTCTCAGTTATTTGAGTGAAAACTACTGTGTTACATGACTATCCAAGTGCGCTTAACATTTTATTGACAAATCTAGGTGTGTATATATATATACATATATATACACACACATATATATATAACTCCTGGTATTAAGAAAGGAAATAGTTGTTAAATATATAAATACTAGTGCAGACATGAGGAATGAAACAATGTTTAGATAAATACAAGCAAGGAATAGATGTAAAGGGAGAAGAAATGGAGCTGCTGATTGAGCAGTGAAGGAGCTGGAGGCTGTGCTGCACATTAGATCTTATATAATGTCAGATAAAAAGCAAGAAAATTCTTGAGTTATGAACCTATAACTCCACCTCACCGAGATTCTGTTGGCATATAAAACATTGTGAAAGTTTATGTCACCTGACCCTGTAGTGAGATTACAGGTCCATAATTCAGTCACCTGTTGTTTTCCTTTATCAGAACTTCAGAAATAAAATTGTTGACCAATGTTGATTTTAGTTAAATTTTGTTTTGGGAAAAAAAAAAAAAAAGTTTTCATTTCACTCATTAATATGGGCACTAACATAGTCTTCATATGATTATTTTTATTTAATGTAAAATATACTGCTCATAGGAAAACTATATGCAAAATAGATCTATATGAAAAGGATGGGGAGTATGTTGTATTGTTTCAGTGTCCTTATCATGTAGGGGTATATTATACTGCAGGTTCTCCTGTAACTTAAGCAGAATCCTGATCTATTCATTATTAGAAGTACAGTAAGAAAGACGAAATTAATATTTGCTTGCTTTGAAAAGGTACATGAAGGACTCCAAAACAGCACAAGGAGCAGTACTGAATAAGCACTTTGGAACACTGTAGCACTACAAATAGCATAACCAAGGACTGTGCATGAACATTTTTTGCAACAGCTAATCCACATATTGTAGCTAAGCTTTTCTACCATATCTATGTTTTAATATATAGATATATAAAACTATGTAAATAATATATAACTGCAAAGGACTAAAGAGAAACATGTAGTATAAGTACAGAAAAGAATATAGCAAAACGTGGAAGCAGTGTAGTCTGCTAAGTAAGACTAAGACATAGAACAAGCAGAAAAGACTGTGGAGGAAACAGAACATGACCTGCTTCTTTTGTCTTTTGAAGAGAGAGTGAGGAGTACAAAATTCTGAATTTCATGAAGGGATAACAGTGAAAAAACAAGGTTGGCCGTGTCAGCTTTAGCTTCTGTCGTCTGAGAGGACTTGAGCCTCACTCCACAGCCCCAGCAACTGAGAACTCTGAAGACCACAGCCTCCAGCACTAATGACACTGCACCCACTCAGTGCAGTTCTACACTACAACTAATGTGGGATATGATCGTTAAGGACCATCTGTTTGAATACTTAGTGATAGTGATTGATAATGAGTCAGAGCAAACCATTAGCACAAAGTGTATCACTAATGAACGTCAGCTCAGCACACTGGTGCTCTGAAGTTTGAAACACACCCGGATTATCCATCTTCTGTACATTCCCCCTGCAGCCATCTCCAGCTCTCTGGTACTGAGATAGATGCACACAAGCAGTCACAGTGCCCTTCTGACAGTCTTAGATGAATTGCTGTGTCCAAAATTTTACAACAGGAGTCTCCCACCACTCACTCATTCTTAGGTTTCATGTGCATGGCTTTACATTATTTTACTGCTAGAGAGACAGACACATCAGCCAGCTATCTTCAATTTCTGTTACATTTCTCTCACTCATCTTTGGGGTGTTACTCAAAAACACTCACTATTTTCATTAATCTGTTTTGTGTTTAGGTGTTTAGTTTAGGTAAATATATAAACAGATATCTTTTCTATCTTCCAATAGCACACTGGTAGAAAAGTGTTGAAGTCAACTGATGCAGGACTAAAGGTATTAGTAGTTAACTGCAATAACACTGTCATTATGTATACCTAATGACAACAACAAATTCCATGTTTTTTTTGACAGTCTCACACTCAATGCTAACATCACAATGAAAAAGGGAAGGAGCAGACTGCAGTAAAATGCGGTTCCAGAGATATCTAAACATATATCCCAAATTCCTAAGGCATTACCAATGTATATCTACTAAAAATGTTAATCCACAATTTAAAATTCTCCCTCTTACCCATTAGATCATAAGAAAAACACATTACAAATAGAGATGATATCTTCCCAGAACACTGTAAAAACAGTTTATAAGAATTTATAGACGGAGTTGGTGAGTAAAAAAATAAAAACAAAATCCAAACCCAGATACATAGTTTATTGAAAGGATGTTACCTGAAGCTTTAAACTATATTATGAGAGTTGTGTAAAAGGATTGATGCAAAATCACCACTTTCAGAAACATTCCAAGGTGGTCTGTTTTCCAGTAAAGTCCCACTGAGGTTCAGGAACTTACTTTGCTCACTAATGTAACTACCAACAATTTTTTTTAAATCTGTGTAGTTGCATGGTTGAAGCAAATAAGTTTTAGGGGAGATGTTTCTTTATTGCTGTTGTTTTTTTGTTTGTGTTTAAACCAGTTCCCTCACCTACTGATCTTATTATTGAGGGGGCAGAGAGTTCACTTCAAAAAGCATCAGCAGATTGGTAATTATGTGTGATCCAAAACAGTCACAGAAACAAACCATACGAGGTACTCCAGTGTTTCTCTACTGACAGAGATGACAGAGGATTTCTTTGCTGGTTTTCTGTTTGTAATCACCAGCAGAAAACCACCCTGTGTCGAAGGGCAGTGTTTATTTTTTATCTGAGTATTTACTCTTGAGGCAGAGCCAACCCTTTGTGGGAACTTATGACTTATCTCTGAAGACAAAATTGTAGTCTTCAAAGACATGTAGTAGAGCAAAAGAAACAGTTTACACAACTTTTTGTATTTTTAAGGGTGAGTCTCTCAGAAAGCCTTTCTGAAGGGGAAAGTAAAGTGACAAGAATGTATTAAGGACCGAGCTCCAGAGGTCTTCTTGCCTTCTAAGGCTTTCTTAGAATTACAACGGGTTTTTCTCAAATGCAAATATTTACGTGACATATGTGAAGCTCAGATTGGCTTACTGTATGTTTTTCTAGCAGCTTTACTAGAAAATATTCTCACGTGTGAAAAGAGAGAATCATGATTTAAGGAGATTAACAGATTTAAAGAGCTTATTAAATACACAAAATTAGTACTCAATAAATGTGAATTTTTGCTCATGTGAAAATCACATGTAAAATGAGGAACTTGATTTTTTTTTTTAATTCTCTGTCCATATGATTTCTAAGTTATAATTTACGATGATTGCTTGAGGCAAATCCTAACTTAATCCTGATGTAGGCAAAATTCCCATTGATCTCACTGTACTTGTTTGAACAAAGCCGTTAGTACATTAACTTTGGAGTAGAACATATGAGAAAATAGGCAAAGCAGTGCCAGTATATCTGCTGGAACTCAGAGAAAAGTCTGTAATAATGTAGAAGCTATAATAAACACTGAACAAAAATCAGTAAGAAAATATGTCATATAGTATAAAATTTTCATGCACCTTGTAGGAAAAAAAAAGTATTAAACATTCGATAATATATATTGCACACAGGCTGTATACCTGAAATACTTGGTCAGTATTTTTGTAAATTCTATGGATGAGTTATTTACCACCCCATTGTTTTAAAATCCTTGTAAATTCCTTCTGTATGCCTATTTTTTCTCTATGTGGAATTAGTTACTATGTAAGCTAATTAGCAGTTTACATATCTCTTCTGTCATCTAATTCATGAGCCTTTTCTTTTGCCTGCTGTATAAATTCCCTTCATGTTTTTGGTTCAGTCAACTAGAACATACGCTAGTACCTTTACAGGACTTAAACAAATATCTATAGTTTTGATGATTTTGACGTAGTTTATGATTCCTGACCATATTGCCTAATATTTTTTTCAATTTCATCGCTTCAAATAACTAGTCTCAGGAGCCTACTGGTTCATCTGAATGCTCAAGCATGCATTTAACTTTAAATGCATAGGAGAATGCACTTGAAATCAGCTAGTACTTCTCAATTAAGCATGAGCTTAAGAATCTTGTTCAATTAAAGTGTATATACCTTAAGCAATGCTGACATATCTACAGTTTCACAAGCAGAAGGTTTGTGATTTGCTTGTTATAATTTTTTAAATTTTTAAGGCTCTTAGCTTAATAGAGACAAAATTGCTGAGTTAGCAAAAATGGAGGCACTGATTATACTGCTTTTTTACTGTATATTTTTTCACATTCATTATGCTTGATTTGAATAAATTGTGCAGTTAACATTGCATTTCTGATTATTTCCATGAGTTGGTTTCAACAGTAGTACGGCTTCTTTTCACCTTGTACCACCTATCTGCACACTGGTGACAAAAACAGGGAAGACTAAAATTGATAAAGTAAACTAGTTTCACTTGAAATAAGGAAGGCTGCAAGTGAAGTTTAAAAGCAAGTAATGAGGCAGGGTGTATGATTTGAGATGGCACTTCTAAGGAAGATGATGCAAAATTGTTTATCCCTAAACTAAAATGGGTCAGAAACTGGTGATAAACAGGAAGTGAAAAACAGTGACGCTTAAGAATCAGGCAAAGAATCAATGCAGAGGTAAGTACACACCTGTACAAATGTCAAAAAGCTAAAAATAAAATGCTTGAAAAATAAAATGCTAAAAATAAACTGTGATTACTTCATTAATCTCCATGCACTCATGGCAAATGTTACACATACATACATTGTAGGGGAAACTGAGCAGAGGTAAAAAATTTATAGGTCAGTGACTGTCCAAAGAAACATCCACCCTTCTTTTAGTACATCAAGAACAAACCTTAATTTGAGAATGTATGAAGTGGAATTTTTTTGGTGTATGATAACTGGAAGATGTCAAAAGAAACCTTCAGTCCTAAAATAGGTTTTATGGGAAGTGTGGAGGATCGTCAGCAGAGCAGGCCTGTAAGGCGGCCAAGCAGATGCGGCAAACATGTAGAGGCTATATTATATAAATCTATAAAATTGCCCCACTCTTACTTTTTCCCTGGCAACCATTCATGGCTGCTATTAGAGACGGCTTATTGGGATGAACAGACCATTGGTCTGCACCAGTGCAGCTGTTCTCATGTAGAAACAAATTAGCACGGTCTAGGCTGAATGTGGCAATGTTGTTCAGCCAGTGCTGCCATGGGTTTCCTACCCTCTTACAACAGGAAGGAAGAGCAGGACTGGTAAAGAGCAGAAAGAAACTGGGTTTGTTTGGACAGAGCAATGAAGTGATGCCCCTCGCTGAGGGCATATGACGAAACTCCACGTAAATCCTTGTGTATGCTTCATTAGACAAGCAAAAAGTCTTTTAGTTCTAATGAGTAGGAGCAGCTTTTGAAAACTATTTTTATTTATACATTGCTGTTAATAATGTGTGTTGGTTTTTAACTTAGCAACCACTTTTCCCATAATAGATGTTGTTATTTGACAAGTCACAATAATTACTGTCCCTACAGTGAACAGAGAAAACATCAGCAGATACTTTTCCTCATGCAAGTACAAAGAAATGCCAGAGAAATTAGTAAGTAATAAACATTTTAAACAGTGATAAGGTATTTTTTCAGAAAGGTATTTTAATTAATTATCAACTGCAGTTATAACTATGTCCACTGCATTGAAAACTAAGTATCCCTACCATTTATTTATTTATTTATTTAAATATGTAAAATTCACTTCCGCTGTGATTTATGGTATATACTTACAGTTCAGCATCTATCTACTAACCCTTTCCATCAGGGGGATTGATTAATTCCATGTCCAAATCAGTGCAAAATATTATTTATTATAAGTATTATAACTCCAGTAAGTTTAAATTGGTAATCATTTTGATTTTAACCAGAAGCCATAAATATCTTCTTGACTTCTATTTTACATTTTGTTTTCTGTATCACCAGACTGAAGTTGCAATAGCAGACTGGGCTTACACACTTGGCTGATTCCTTTCTCCCCATGCTCAGCAGCAGCTGATTTACTCAGTTGTTTAAACAGACTGGCATGCTCAGCTACCACTGGTGTTCAACAGTCAGCCTCACCTGTTCCGCATTTTGCTGCCAAATTCAAAGATTTGTTTCTCGTCTTCTTTTTAAGTAACACAATGGTGGAATATTGAGCTTGTACGTAGCACCACACTAAGCAACAACACATATGCTGGAGAACAGGAGTTGCATTGCTGACAAACTAGAGACATTAATGTTGAAAACACAGACTTCAGTACAAACAGGATCACTTAAAGATATCACTGGGCAGAAACTCTCATCTGATGGGGACAAGCAATGAGGCAGCAGTATAGTGAGGCACAAGTTGAAGAGCAATAGCAGGCTATGGCATGAGACAAGCACCATAGATGGATATATGAATGTAAACAGTTGCAAGTAACTTCAAATAATTAATAGTAGGAACTAGAACTAGCAAACACTACATTTAAACACTGTTCCTTGCCTTTGCACGAGTACAAGAGAGATATACATGAACTAAAGAAGGTCTAGAGAAAAGTAAACAAAGAACTGGGGAACATGAACCTGCAAGGAAGAGCTCAACGTACTGGTAGGTATTTAGTCCAGGTAAGTATGAGAGGAAGCCTGTGAAGGCAAAGGTAAAAGAAAAAAAAAAATATTGCCTTTGATATTTGTGTCAGAATGAGGTGCGAAGTTAACAAATAAGCCTTCAGGAAAGCTTCCTATAGGCAAGGACAGTTAACCAATACAACACCTGATCTCAGAAAGATTCAAAACCTCAATTGTCATGTATTTTAAATAAATTGTTGGTCAAGCATCTGCCAGGTGTGACCTTGATCTTATTCTGAAGCAGACAGAAATCTAGATGACTTCTCAACATTCCCTCTTTTCTCTACTGTGTAAGTTACTGGTTTAATTTGCAAGTCTCTGTGTAACATTTTTTAAAGTAGATTTAGATTTTTTGGTCTAAAAAAAAAACAGATAATGTAGCTTGGTGATCTTGGAATCCTTGACCTTGTGATGAAGCGAGACATCAGACTTACTAATTAGAATTACTGGGTTATTTCTAATTGTACTTTAACTCTCCTCTAAAAGCATTTTAGCAATAAGCAAATGCAAAAGTTCAGCCAAGTAAGTTTTAATTTCAGTGATTCTTCTTTATCAATGCTAATCAACTTTAAACTCCATATTCCATTTCACAAGAGTCCTCAGTTGCTTGCCGTAGCCAGAATTACAGTTTCTCTCATAGCTCAGGTAGTGGGACAAGTGCTTAGATACACCTCTACTTGTTTACATATTTACAGCATCTTATCTCCTTAGATGTCTTACACTGCTATGGGGACATCCCACTGAAATGGAAACAGCTTTGAGCAGAGTAGGCAAATGCCAGTGAAAACACGGTTTACTGTATGCTATAGGAAAGGAGCAGAAAAGCAACACTGGCACAGATAAGAAGAAAAAGCAAAGCTGATTGTTGACATCCACAGTGCAGGCACACTCTCATTTGAAAGATATCATTCAGAAGAATTACTTTCCTCTAAATGGATTCATTGAATATATTGCTCCCTGAACCATGATTATGCACAGTGCAAATATATCCCATTTGAGTTCTCTTAAATCACTAATGCATAATAGTAGGAAAGCAAACCACATTTTCTAAATGTCAGAAAAGTTTAATAAAGCCTGAAGAAGGATATGAAAGTGTCTCTCTTTTACTTGGAGCCATAATTTGTAGTTATCAATGATGATACTCATTATTGAAACAGTGCAGTGATTGAAGTACCTAAGTCAAACTGTGCGCATTAACTACAAAAAATAAATGCAATCATAATTCCATAGGCAGACTCCCTATGCTAGACCTTTAATAAATGTAAATTATCAGCTGAGGATCTGGTCCAGCCTTGCTGTATCTTTCTTCCATTTTAAAAGAAAATGCCATTAGTCGTACATAAGAGATACCAACGCTTCTTTTTTTTTAATTAAACACAGCGTGACTTTTACATTTTTATGGCACTGCCTGAAAGGAACTCAGAGATCAACCTTGTCATAGATTCCAGACCTCACACAGAGGACCTAAAGATGGAAAGAGTCATTACGAGTACAAGATTGGTACTAACCATGATGCCAATGATTGCAGACATTCACAAAAAGAAATGGAACCTATCTGTAGCACACATGAAAAGCAAAAGAGATGCTTGGCAAATATAAATGCTAATGAAAAGCTTACATCTAAATAATGCCTGATGAGTTCATGAATTCAAATTATTTCCCATAATCTTGTAGTAACTATCATTTAATAACTTGTTTGGCACAAGCTTTATAGAAGTCAAAGCCTGTTCTCCCTATTCCAGAGAGTTCAAGGTTAAGTAATGTCCAGTTCTGATGTCTGGCCACCTGATATACTCTAAGTAATCATGTGGTGAAACAATACCCTACTTGCACTATGAAGCTGCATACTTCCTACTTCACTGACTTGTTTATTTATCCAGACTGAGTTCCCGCAAATGTAGCTTGTCAGAAGAATAACTGGGCTCACAGTCCCATCAATCAATCAATTGGAACGGAGAGTGGTGCTTACTGTGAAGTTCAGCATAGAAGATTTTGTGGAGAAGCTGCAGGTCCCTGAAATACTTAGGGATGCTAATAAATTCATTGTGATGTTGCTGTGAATAAGTTAAGGGGACACTGTCAAGGTTGTTTGGCTAAGAAAAATTGTTAGGCACAAAACTTAAAATAAATAAAACCCACACATGAGTTACAGTGCAACCCAATAAAAACATACCTGAGCCAGCTATTGTTTGGTGCTTGCTGCTGCTTTTTTTTTTTCTTTTTTTTTTTTTCCTTTTCTTTTTGCTGGTTGCTTTCCTTTAATTAATATTATTTTTCTTTTTTCATTCTTATTTTGGTTTGTGTTTAAATCTATGCCCTTGAGAAAAGTTGGCTTTCCAAATTAATGTATTACTGCAATCAGGAAGCCAAGGTATATGCGAAGAATTTTTCAATAGGGCTTTTTTTTTTTTTAATATTTAATAGTTAAATAGTAGATGTTGGAAACTATATCAAATGTAAGTACATCACTGAAAAAAAAAAAAGGAGAGTTGAATCAGAAGATGTACTGGGTATAAAATGATGCAATCTATGATTTTAAGATCTGCTGCTAATCATTCTCTTAAAGCTGTTTTACTTCTGCACTGAAGCAAAGGGTTAAAATTTATACAATATTTCAGTACTGAGAGGTTTAATAAATTAAAATCTCTTCTCTTTTCCTGGCATATTTTAAATATTTTTTTTCATCACAAGCAAATAACCTTATGAAAAATCAGTTGCCTCTCCTTTAGTACATGCTGCTTTGGTTTTTTATTTGGCTTGGTTTGGTTTGATTTTGCCCACTGGGGTTTTCAATCTTAAATTAGTATTCTGTGTTAAACAATGCCAACATCAATATATGAAAATGTTGCTGTTTTTTTTTTTTCCTTTTTATTTAATGCCTACTTCAAAATATTTCTGATTCTATTATCTAAAAATACAACAGCAACATATAGTAACTTGAAAATGCATATAGCCCATGTTTACCCCATGACCACATCTGACATCAAGTTTACGGGCCATTGTCTGGCTTGGTATATTTTAAATGGCCAGAATGGCACAGTTTAGTGGAAATTCCTCATTGTTGAAGCAGGGTACCTTGTTCATGGATTGAGATATGCACTAAGGGAATTTTTATCTAGGCTACATGTTGATTATTTGTAAGTATTTTTAAAAACGTGGATAGCTTTGTGGTGCCATTTCACAACAGAAAGATCATGGAATTTCTATTGCTGTGAAAGTTAATATTGGAGCAACTTTTGTTTTGACAAAATAAGCATAAATGATCCTATATCTAATACTTAAAACCTATGGGTTCTACAAATGTTAATGGTCCTATAAGGCAGATTACCCTCAGAAACACCTTACAGAAATAATTCCCTAAACATTATAGGAAATAACTGCACCAGCAGATGTGACCTGCTGTCATTGTTGCTACTGCTGAAATGCACCACCCACTGCCTCACTGTGCTCACAAACACTTGTTGGTTTCCATAAACATTCAGCAAACACCAAAGAATGTCAATGGGTGCCATATTTTCCACATGGAGGAATCCAGTGACACACCTTTTCTTTGTACGCATTTTCTTGTCAAACATCATATTGTCAGTCTGTCCCTCTGTGGCCATCTCTTGCACAGCAACAAAATATAACAGAATATTGGCAAGAAGGTTCAACCTCTACTGCCATGCCACCAACTTTGATGTTATAAGCCAACATAATAAAATAGAAGTCATTAATTTTGGAGCAGTCCTCATAAAAAGATGGAGAAAGGGGAAGATGTGTGTGGCTGAAACATAGTATAATATTTGACTTCCCAAAGTAGTTAGGAAAGTTTAGAGGGCAGGGATATTCTGGAGGGAAAAAACAGTCAACCAAAAAAAACCAAAAACCAAAAAAACTTCAGTAAACAAAACAGGGACTGTCCAAAGGATTTGAGAGGAAAGAAAACACTGAACAACTAAATTCATAATCAAGAGAGCTGGGTCACTGGAGTATAGACGGAATTTTTTGCACTGTAACAAGTAATTTTTAAACCCTACAAACTATAAATCGACAAGTATGTGTTGGCCTCATAAGTGTGTCCTCCCTCTACTAGTACTGAAAGTGGGCAGTGTAGCTAGGGTGACTGCAGAGATGTGTTCTCTACTGAGCCCATGACTAGTGTCTTGGAGAAGGAAGGTTTAGACAAGACTGAGGGTGATTTATACATCCTACTCTAGCGGTCTCAGTATGTTGTGTAAGAGTAAGGGCAGGTGGTAGCTGGAACTTGGAAGACACATATGGGTTTCATTTCATATTCTCAAAAATGTCGTACTGCATCTGTGTAGAGCATAATTACCCTGCTTTGAGGAGTGGATCCAAGTAAAAATTAAGAAACTTAACTTCCCATAGCTTATACTGTAAATCAGTATAGAATGGCAAAGTACAGAGTCAGAAAAAGAAAGAAAAGCAGGCATACAACTGTTTGTTTCAGCAGCTCAAACTTGTGAGTTTAAAATCTGTTTGTTTGTGTGTTTTTTTTTGTTTGTTTGTTTGTTTGTTTTTTTTTTGTAGCAGAAGTTAGAAGTTCTAGGGCCCTGCTAGTGGTAAACTAATCAGGCTGAAAACTTCCATATTTCGATTAGTCATTGTTTGCTGCCTTCCAGAAATGCCATTTTTGAAGGATTAAATTTTGAACTGAGATAAAGTGCACATTTAGACACACTGCAGAAGATGAAATAGAAGAACAAAGAGGTTGCTTTAAATTTGCTGGGCTGATGTAAGCACTGCTTTATTTAAATAGAACATGTAACAGAGGAGGACCTACTCACAACCTAATTAGGACCATCCCTGGCCTAATTTCTGTAATTATTTCAGTGCACACTTGTGGTCAGTCACATCATATGTATAGAAGTGCAAGCTAATTCTACACACATGGAACATATATCCTTATTACCCAGGAAACTTACTGTAAACTCCTCATAACTAATTTTTTTGAAATCTGTAGGAGGACTGACTCATTCTTTCAAAATACAACATTTGGGAGACTATGAACTCCTACTCTCTTACCTATTTGTGGATCAAGGGGAGAGATGAATTTTTATTTACAGAACTCTAATACTTCTCACAAGACCTGGTCAAGAAATTCAAAATGGATGTACACACAGCCAGCTCCCATTCCTACCCATTCCCAAAATGGGGGAAAACATTAATTTGAAGTATTCTATTGGTATGTTGTGAGAATCCTTCTTCGTCTTCTGTCTCAAAGCTTGCTTCGTGAGGTATTCCTTGTGATAAGACTCTTAACTGATTTATGGAGGTGGCAAATGATGGGTGCTACCATGTGACAGTCAACAACACTTTGACATTTGAAAGCACCTTCCTCGAGAGCTGCTTGCCTCCGGAAGAGAGTGCTCAGGGGTGATTACTGGCAGAAGATCTGGCCTAATAGCCCCAGCTTGGTGTGGGAAAACTGGGGAACAACACCATAGTGCCCTGTGAAAAACAGGATGCAAATGGGCATCCCTGCTCCCTCTTATCTGCTGGCAAGGCCCGGAAGATGATAACAAAGGAATTTCTGCTGAGATCCCAGAGCCAGTAGCTGCCACTCCAAGAAGAGCTGACTCAACCACTTTGGACTCAAGCTGTCACTCAAAAGAGAGCTGACTCAACCACTTTGAACTTATTTATAATTTGGTACTGCCATCGTTGGTGTCGTCGTCACCATGGACACCATTGTCAACAAAACAACAACGCCCGACGACCCACCCCTACTGAAGATCAATGACTGAACTACGAGCCACGCTGGACACATGGTGGTGACTATCTCCCTCTTGCCTCCTACAGAGACTCCTTGCTTCTATTTCCTATCTTTTCTGCTGCCCTTCTCCATTCCCCATCACCCTAATTTGTACCTATAAAGACTCCTTGCTTCCATTTCCTATCTTTGCTAT
>PPHD01000541.1:33724-60565 GCA_002909625.1 Bambusicola thoracicus | reverse complement strand
TGTGTGCTTTGTTTATACCTCACACGGGAGGAGGGCACGGCTTGCTGTTAGCTCCTCTCCGGCGCTCTGTATGCGGATGCGGTCGCTTGGCTTCACTTTGGCAATGGCGATAATAACAATAATTAAAGAAAAAGTTAAAGCAGCTTGAGCTGAACGAAGAGAGATACTCGGACAGCCAGCAGTGTGTGTCGGCAGGACCTCAGCCATGTGCTTGCGAGCTCCAGTTTGCAAGGCTCGCAACCGGGTGGATTTAAATGCGCATTGAGTTGCGCTCTTTGGCTCCTGCTCAGCTTTTAAAAGCCACTTTCTGCGGTGTTTCCCTCCCCAAAGGGAGCGCTTCCTTGCTCGGCGTGGCTGCATTCGTGCTGGTTTGTCACTAAATGAAATGCCGGGGACTTGAGTTTGCATAGGGAAGTTTGTTCTGGAGGAAAAGCAACTGTAGGTGGCACAACAGCTTTGCCTGCAAAGCTGTGATGGGGGAAATGGGCTGTAGGCTTCACTCCCAGATCTCGGCTTGGGGAGGGAGGGAGGGAGGGCCGTACCTCTGTTTAAGGAAGGAAAAAAAAGGGTTGCTTCAGTTCTGATGCATTTCCTCCAAACTTCCTGTGCTGTTGTTTTTCGTGTTCAGGACTGTCCTTATGAGTGGATGGTGAGGGCTGGCCAACAGCAAGATGCACACAGGCAGTGACTGTTTGGGAGCATACAGACTCATTTCCAAGCTTGCCTTTCTGTGCAAGATTTCTCAATCAATCTTTGGGTTTTCTCAAGTTGTAAGCATCGCCTTGTCTTTCCTGGGTATAGTTCCCATCCCATACAGTGTGGCTGAAAGATAAGATAAACTGCTTGACCCAATACTGCACAAGCCCAGCATCATTTCAGCCACCTCACCCTGGGCTGCTGTTGGAGTTGGTTCTGGGGCTGTTTTGTTCTTGGGGTAGGTTAAGGTTAGAAGGAAACGGTGATGCAATGCTTTCAGTCCTGTCAACCTCAGTCACTGCTGCCACCCCTGCGTGCTGTTGTTCCCCCACTGTAACTGGGATGTGTTGGCCAATCCAGCGTGGCCAGAGCTTCTGGTTCTCAAACATCTCTGGCTTTTGTATGGTTGGCTCTCCACGAGGGTTCTGTACCACAGTGGAAGTTCCTCTCTGGCTCTCACGTTGTTCCTTGGCAGCTGGAGCTCTTCAGCTCATTTAATTGAACAGAGCCTGAAGCGTGAGTGGGGTTTTTCACTGTGGGGCTCGCTTGACTCCCCAAGTGGTAACAAAGAATTGTATGTAAACCCAGAGTGTCTGGACTTACAGTAAAGCTATAATAAATCACTTGGGGCTATAAATGGTTCTTAAAGCAAGCTTCATCTTTGAGTCGATATCCTTGGGGGTCCTTCCAGCCCAAGCCATTCAATGATTCAAAGCAAAAATGAGGGTGTCTTGGCTTTGAAGGAATCCAAAACAGAAGCACTCTGTGCAACCTCCAAAAAAAACCTCAGGTTTTGGTGAGAAGTTTGGTGTTTCTTGCTGGAGGGAGCTGTGAGGTTTGATTGATGCCATGTTTATTGCCTGTTAGACCCTATGGAATGCTGAAACTTCAAACGTTGCCTTTGCTTGAGCCCTGGTGATGCTCTGCATGTGGGCTTTATGCCTGAAGACAGGTCCAAAACCATCTCTAAGGGGAAATCTGATTCATTTATCTTTTTCCTCACTGTTATTCTTATATTGTGCTTCTCTAGGAAGCTCCATTGATGGCTATGCTATCCAAAAGCTTTCCACGGCTCGGTCTTAGGTGGCACTTGAGCTACCAAGCATCTTCCAAGTGTAAAACCACTTCTGGAGAAGTCCCATTTCCTTCTGTGGGATTTCTCTGGGAGTAAACAAGTCTGGGATGCTTTAATGACTTGTCATCGTGAAACTGTCATCCACCCTGTAAACACGCAGATGGCTGCCAAGTGCGCCAGCAGATATCCAGCATGTGTTCCATCCCAACTACCTTTTGTGGTGGCTGAGCACAGCACGGTGCCACTGCTGCTTTGGGAGCAGGGGGTCCTCTGCAATGCTGCACTGCAGAAAGGTTGGGAACAGAGTGCTGAGGCTGTTCCTTTGAGGCCATCTGGGTGTGAGCAGTGTTTTGTGACCTTGCAGAGCATCTCCTTCGGGAAGTCTGTGCTGGGACTGGGTGAAATGGGAGAACTTTTCTCAATGCAAAGTAACGTCCTAAATATGCTTCTAGCATAAGCTCTCCATGAAGCCTTTGTGCTGAGCATGGCGATGTGCTGGCCCAGGAGCAGAGCCCTGCATCTGTCAGTGCTGGCTTTGATATCAAAGTGCTCAGCTGTCACTTCTGTCTCCATGGGTTTTTCTATTCCTCCTTTCTAAGCTCATCCCTGGCTCTGACTTGCGGTTAAATGGGTGAGAAGTTGGATGCCCCTCTGTTACTGAGGAAGGATCTGTGTTCCTGGTGGGAGCTGTAGTTTGGGTAGGGCACAGGGAACAGAGGGCATTTGGGGCATCTCTGGTTCAGTGAAACCGCAGGAAGAGGAGAGAAAAGCCACTGGAGTGGGTAACGCTGGTCTCCCATAGGAGGAAAGCTCAAATGTGTGCTTTCGAGCTTCCCAAGTTTGAAGCTGATGCAAACCGCAGCAGTCAGGCTCGTGAAGCTGGAACTGTGCGTCCTTATAGCTGTCCTGTGGTGGGGTGGATGGGGACAGTGGTAATGCAGGGAATTCATTGATTTGAATCTCATCTGGTCAGCTTTTTTGAGACACTGTGAGTAAGATAGACTCATAGAGGTCTACCCCAACCATAACGACGCTAAGGCCACCAGCCCAAACCCTATCCATGCCCACTGACCGTGACCTTCAGTGCCACATCTCCATGGATCATGAACACCTCCAGGGATGGTGACTCCCCCCCACCTCCCTGGGCAGCTGTGCCAATGCCTGACCACTCTTTAAGAAATTCTTCCTAATATCCAACTTTGACCAGTAAAGGCAATGGAGCGAGTTACCGGTGGGTGCAGATGAGTGGGAGAGAGAATGAAGAGGAGGGGCTGAGAATGAGGTGCTCTTTATTCTTCCAGGTGCCAGTACAGGTGCTGGCACCCCACAGCAGTGGGGGCTGCTGCTCAGGATCACCCCCTTAAGGGACAAACCCACCTGATGGGGCACTGCCTCAGGATTAAGCTTTATTCTCCTTTTCCTCCCGCTCGTCTCCATCTCCTGGAGCTGAATGCCTCTTCCCTTGCTCTGAGCCTAATTGCATCCCCAGGGTTTAGCACGCGTGTGTTTGTTTTATTCAACGCGTTGGCTGTTCCCACCGGAACAGGCTTTTTTTTTTTTTTAAGGGATTGGGCTTTTTTTGCTTATTGTGCACAACAAGCTGCTGCCCGAGATCCTCATTGGGGAGGGGTGGAGGGGAGGAACTGTAGTAATGCCAATACTTCTTGAATATTATAAACCTGGCTTATCAGCCCGACGCAGGGCTGGAATTTGTCTCTTCCTGTGCTGCATCTCTGCTTTCTGAGAGGCACGTTTAAATACAGGCTGGAGACGCAGCCTTCCAGTGCGCTCCGTGAGGCCGTGACAGCAGCAACGGGGCTTCTCGAGAGGCTTTCATTATTTCTTCGGCATCAGTTCCTCTTGAGAAAGGAATTGGTGGGGAAGAAGGCTCTGAGACTGCATGTCCCAACAGTACCAGCTGAAGGAGGTGAAGGCAGACGCGGTTTGCTTCGTACCTGGCTCTCCTCTCTTCTCCGTCCTCATGGAGCCGGCTTCTTTTTGCTACCCCCAGCTTACCTTCCTGCGCTCACCCTATGGGCAGTTTGGGGCCAGCGCTGGCTCTTCGCAGGACCTGGCCCCGTGGCCTCAACGTTTAGTGCCGCAGAGATGGAGCGGGCCGGTGGATGGTATGTGAGTGGGTTGGGGACAGAGGAGGGTGGCATTGGGATGCTGAGATGAGTGCTGAGATGGTCGGAGTTGGGTGGTGGGTGGAAGAGGGAGGTGATGCACATAGGGCTGGTGGGTGTGCTGGTGTGGGGTGGTTGGTGTGCTCCGTTCTCTAGATCTCTCCTTGTGATGCTCGCTTGGCTGCTGCCACCTCCACCACGGAGCAGCTCAAGTACCTCAACCAGGGGAGCTGATAAACAACCTCAGCATGGAAAAAATAAGAATAGAAACAACTCTTTGGCAGTGCTTTGTCTCATAAGCTTGCTCATTCACTGATATGAATCCAGCAGTGTCCGAAACCTGAAATACCTGCTGGAGGCTCGGCGGGCTCGTTTCACCTTTAGGGCTGCATTGCTTTCAGCTTTATCTTTTAAACTGTTATTAAAGTTATCAAGTGTTGGGGATAGGTGATTAAGATCCTTTATTGCAGATTTCAGCACTACAGGGAAGTTCCTTATGCATGTTAGCTTGGTTCAGAGCTGTCAACGCTGTTATGGCAAAGAATCAATATGGGAAAATGGTCAATCCTGTTGCAGGAGTTGAGACTGCTTGAAGTGCTGATCCTAAGGGTTTATGTTTTGTCAAAACTTTTTCAGGAGAGAGATTGCAGTCGGTGAAATGAGGTCCCGAGCAGCTTTGATATGGCTTTAAAACTGCATTGCCTGGAGCACATTGCTAGGCTGGAGACCACCAAAGATCTCCCACCTCCCAAAGCAAACTTGCTTTACCTCTTAATAACAAGCCGGCAGCCATGCACCTCACCTGGCAGAGCTGGTCAGGTGGCATGCAAAGAAATGGAGGAGAGCAGCTGAGCAGTCTCAGCAGGGAGAATGCGTGGGAGGTGTTTAAAAACATGAGCTGTGGTTTCATGCAGCGGAAGCAAGCCTGTAGCAGGAGGAGTGAGGATGGGCGATGTGGCTCCGAAATTCCTCTGCTAAAAGCAATGCCTTTCCCCCACCTCCCTCTGCATGGGAAGCGTTGGCTGCCTCCTGGTAAATAACGATTGCTGTGGGATTGTTACTTACAGCAACTCAGATGGCTGTGATTTTAGGGACTCGGAGGTGGCAGTTGACCTGGGGTTTGGAGAACTTGCTGCTTGTTTCTTCCGTAGGGCTCTACCTTTCGGGAGGCTGACCTGATGCTGTTCTGGGGAGCTGATTTATTCCTCCTCATTCTTCTTGGCTGGAATAGATCGCTGCTCTGGGCTGTAAGCATCCAGCTGGGGGAGACTTGCCTTGCTGTAATGAGAATCTTGCATTGTAAGGGAAGTAAAGCAGTAGGAATAGAACAGACTTGGAGCACGGGGGAGAGAGGATGTGGCATCTTCTCCCCCCCCACCTCCCCAAGCTTTGTGGGTGCTGCTTAGCAAAGTGCTGGGCTGTCAGACTGGGTGATAAACCTCCTTGGGTGAGGTGAGCTCTCTTCAGCTCTATTTTCTGCAACTTGTTGTAGCAGCCTGGACTTACTGCTCTGTTTCCCATTCCCTTACAAAGGCTCCTCGTCTGCTTCTGAATGCATGCATTAACCCTTGTGCTGCTGTTGCCCATGCTGGGAGAAAGACATAGGAGGCAGCTGTGCAGTCAGAGTAGAGCAGTGATGCCTTTAAGAGATTCCTTACATCCACCTCTCGGCAGCAGCTTTTCTCCCCTCTCTTCCTTTTGCATCTTTGCATCCTCTTGTTTTCCCTGCACTTCTCTCCTAAGGTACAGGATCTCACTTCTGGTTGAGCCTGGCTGCCACAAAGCCTTTTTCTTTAAGGAGGCACACGAGCTTTCTCTGCACAGCATCCAGCGAAAAGCTCCAGCTCCAAAGTGCAGGGTGGCTTTAATCTGCTTTTCTGCCTCGCTCCCAGAGGGGAATATCTCTGGATCTCAGGGGGGGCTGGAGGGAGAAAACCCCAATCCCATCGTGGTGTGAAGTTAGCGGCTTGCTGGCATCCCTTGCCCGGCATTGGGTTTGGGTGCTGGGCTGGAGGTGCCCAGCTGGGAGCTAATGGGTCACGCTCTCACTCCACCCATCTGCCGCTCGCCAATTGGAAGTGAGGGAGAAAGATGCTCTGGCTGGATTAATATTGGAGGCACTGAAAAAACACAAGCCATTGCTGCCTCGGCCACCTGAGCAAGTGGCGTTGGGGATTGGGTGCGTCGGCTCAGAGCAGCCGGGAGAGGAGCGGAGGCTGTTTGGATGGGAACAGCATCTCTATTGAAGAAGTAGTGCAGGTAAGTTGTGGTTTGAAGCAACAATACTGGAACGCTGCTGATGCCGGGTGATGCGTCTGGACAGGAAATCCAGAAAGGCAGCTCTGCCAGCTCTTGAATTATTTAATTCACTCAAGTAAGGCAGTGCTTGATGGATTTCCAGTGGGCTCTGCTGCTCGGTGGTGCTGTCTATTGCTGTGCTGGATGTCTGTGCTGTGTTTAAGGATGGAGGATACCTCCTGAATTCAGTTCACTTTAGGGGTGCTGCCTTTCAGGGGTTGGGTTTAGTTTCAAGGTACCTTGTGCTCGCCTCCCTTTGCATGCCTTGCCTGTTCTTTTATTTCTTTTCCTCTCAAATTCATGCTGAAACGTCCTCCCAGCCTGCCAGAGAGGGGCTTTACATACTGATGTTTCACGTGGGGAAAGTGCATTGCTGAGTGAAAACAAAATGCATGCGTGTGATGTAAAATGCTAGCAAGCGTCGTCCCTGATGCTGTAGCCATGGAAGCCATGTAGACGAACCATAAACAGTGTCCTACTGATAAACACTCTGACATGTGTTGCCAGTCGGTAATTATTTCATCACTGGACCAAAGCGTTTTTATTTTGGGTTGATGATGGATGGCAAGAACTGATGTGGTGCTGCTGGCTCTCCCCTTGCCCACGTTATTGTTGTTGTTGTCACTGTTGTTTGCTGTTTAGTGGCTCCTGGATATAGAAACGCTATGGGGTTGCTCGTGCCATCCTGCTGAGCCTGTTGGGATGTGAAATCACCACTTCTGTGGGGAGGGCTGAGGCTGCAGAAGTCAGCTGCCTGCCTTTGCTTTTTTCCCTGGGGCTGTTTCTAATACTGGGGGATGTTTTCCTTTTGGTGTCTTTCCTGGAACCACAACTGAAAATCTGACATTCTTGGTGATCAGTTGGGCTGACCACTGCTCTACTTTCATCCCTTCTTGTTTCCAGTGTAGATCTTGGCTTCAGTCTTGTGGCTTTGTGTGAATGAGAGTGGGTCTTCTGATCCATCCAGATGGTTTTTTGGGCAGTGGAGGTGGGAAGAGGTGCAGGATAAACTTTGACACAAAGCTTGGTCGTCCACAACAGTTTCTTTAACAACATTTTGTTTGTTTAGTGGCAATAAAAGCTTAGTAGTGATGTACTTTACATTCCCAATCATGGTCCTCGTATCCTGGGGGGAATGCTGGAGTGTATACTGCTGCTGTTGGAGCACCTCTTCCACCTGAATCCCAAACCTGAGGGGTGTAGTTCCTCGTTTCCACTTTGCAGCTTAATTTTTGCAGTATTTAACCCAGCTGAACCATTGCAGGGAGCAGCACTGTTCCTCTGGATAGCCCCGAGCAGGTGGAATTTCTACTGACTTTAAACCATGTTGGCATGTTTGACACAGCAGCACTGGTGGCCTCTGAAAGACCTCCCTGTGTAGGGAAGAATTTCAGCCAAAAACACAACAGTCACCTTTTAAAACCACCCTTTTTCAACCCATATCCAGTCCCGACCGAGATTTGGGACTGTATCTATATCTCTTTCGATGGGAGCTACAAGATATTTCTTTTTTGATAGGGCCTTGCAAGTGAAAAGAGCCATCTGAAAAGCTGTCAGTAAGAGTTAAAGCTTTCTAAATTATTTAAACGTTCAGGAAAGGTCTACTGGAAAGCCTCTGCTGGTTGGTCCTTGGGTCTTTGCCAGCTTGTGGGATCTCTGGAGGTATTTGCTTTCGCTCCTCTCCTGTGTAGCACTCACGCGAGAAACCCTTACAAGTCTTAAATCACATTTTTAGAGGGCCCAACAAAACCTGGGGGTTAAAATAAATGAAGCTAATGGGCCAAATTGTTCATCTGTCAGCCAAATCCCAAAGTGTCTTTGCTCCCCAGCTCCGTGACTTGCTTTGGGTCACCTATGAGGTGATGGCCAAGAAACCTGTCCAAGGAGGAAGAGCAAAGCAGCTGCACTGCTCTTAATTCCCAGAGTTGCCTCCTCGCCTCTGGGAGGCACCCTTGGATGTTAATTGCCTGGGGTGAGCTCAATTGTGATGAGTCAACCTGGGCAGCCTGGTGCCAGCCTTCTGCATGTGTGTTTTTGGGGGAGAGGAGGCCTTGCCAGCTGTGACAGTGACAACGACTATTTTTCATTAGGTGGTTTTATTGCAATGGGTGTACTGGAGGAAGCTGGGGAAAGGGATGAAGGGGAGGGGGAATTACTCAATGCAGTAAGGAAAATGCTTTGAAAGCAGGCTTGTCTGATCCCTGAGCCTGTGGGTGGGTGTTTGCCTGGGAGTGAGCAGGCAGGAGGTTGCTTCCTGCTCTATTCTTTCAATGTGATGTTCTCTATTTTTACAGGCAGCAAATGTGAAAATGAGTTCTAGGGTTTTGTTTGCTGGAGTGACCATGGCATGATTTAATATCTCCTTGCGCTGCTTCTCTGCATCAGAAGAATATCCAATGCCTTGCATGTGGGCCCAGATTAAATACTTTAATGCTCCCTGAACCATGGAGCCATAAAAGTTGCTTTTCTGACATCCTACAGTGGTCATGCTGTGGTGGATACTTTAGCTGAACCCAAGTGACTCAGTGCACCATGGGTTACCCCAGGAGATGTCAGACTGTTGATGTTGTGCCTTCCTAAACCCAACAAAACTGAGCTTTCTGAAGTGGTTTTAGAGTTTAGGTTCAGGTAATCCAGACCTTGGTGTGAAGTAAATTAAAAATAGGAGTATGAGGCTTTATAACCTATCAAGGAAGCGAAGAAGCAGGGCAAATCTTTTAGGGATGCTTCTTTTAGACGTAGGAGTTGGATGAGCATGTGATATCTACACAGGTTTGTTGCAAGAGGAGTATTTAAAATATATATGTAAATATTTAACAGTGTGCTATTGGGTGGCCGTGCTTATGTGTAAGGAGAGCAAAGGTGATGTCTCAGTGGATCTAAGTCTCTTAAGTGGAGCAGCAGTTGGCCATAAGGTTGGGCTACCTCCTTCGTGCCTGCTCTGGACAAGACTTATCTAAAAGCTCACTAAGGTAAAAGGGGGTTGGAGTAGATGAATATCTCCTTGGGTCATGACTGCCTTCTTGATTATCTTCAAGTGTTCCCACATTGATTTGGTGTAGGTGTTTACACACAGATGATGTACTAAACCCGTTTGGTTACGGTCTTGAGAGAAGATAGCATCTCTTTAAAAAATGCTGTAGGAAGACTTTTTAGGCACAAATGGCTGTGCCACTCAGATGAGTAGAGGACAAGCAGGAGCCCTTTGCCTCCTCTGCTTGTCTTGCAAAAGCCCTTTACTATGAGAGGTGATGTTCTGGAGCAGGCTGCCCAGAGAGGTTGTGGATGCACCCTGGAGGTGTTCAGGGCCATGTTGGATGGGGCCCTGGGCAGCCTGGTCTAGTATTAGATCTGGAGGTTGGTGGCCCTGCCTGCGGTGGGGGGGAGTTGGAGCTTAATGATCCCTTGGGTTTCCTTACAACCCAAGCCATTCTTTGATTGTAAAAGAAGGATTTAAACCTCTCATCTTCTGTTTGGGATGAGATGCTAATAGGTGCTTGCACAGGGAGCAAGGCTGTAAACCATTGCAAAAAAGAGGTCTTCGTTTGATCTTGACTTTTATCCCTTCAAGGTAGAAACTCCTTGGGAGGTAAACAAGTGTTCATACTACCCATTTAATGAATGGCAAAAGGTCTTTTTGCTGATATTTACTGATAATGACTTTTTCTAACGTGTTTTCCTCTGCCTTTATTAATGCAAAGGAATGCTTTCAGGAGGAAAAACCTATGTTTAGGTTTGCCACAGGCAGCAGTGCTTGTGTGCTGTCCTTACCATCTATATTCTTGGCCAAGTATTAACAAGTATTTTTGTACATTACCCTCCTTTAATCAGGGTGATCAGTTCTTGTGTTTTCTTCTGGCTTTTTTTGGTCACACTTCTTAGGTGTTGAGAAAATGGGTAAAACCTTTGAGCTTTTGTCCTGTGTTGATGATTATTGCCCAGAACAGCAGCATATGGGCGCACCTCATCTCCGACTGCCAATAAGAGATGAGTTCCCACCAGCGTTCTCCCATTGAAGTGGGGAATAGATCAGCTACTTAACTGTGTAGATGGCAATGAGAATTGGTAACCTGAGGCAAAACTGCTTCTCGCATGCTGTTGCCCATTCGTTCTTGCTGACTTGAATGGTTTTAAATAACTTGCAGCAGATGTTTACACCAGGAGACCTTGCTGCTTGGTTCTTCCAAGAAAATCACCCAGTCTTATTTGGTAGGCATGAGCAATGCTATGCAGGAGGATCCTGCAATATTGATACCCTTTGAACTTGATCAGCGAGTCGGTGCGATCAGACTTGCAGCCCGTTGAGCTTGTTTTCTATTCCTCTGCGGTGATGCGGTTGTTATGAAAGAGGTTTGAAGCTTCCTTCCCCTGGCTGCTGTTGAGCTCTTGCTGCATACAGAGATTTTTTCAGGCTCCCAACTGCAGGCTCCTTTCACTCCGTGCTCCAAATAATCTTTTTTTAAAAACCTGTAGGTTTCTCTTGGGATTTTTTCTTGGTTTTTTTTTTTCCTTACACCTCTGATTTTTCTGCAGGCTTCAGGTGGAGGAGGGAAAGTAGCATAATTTAGTTAGTGGGCATGTGAAAATAATTGTCTTCTTCAAATCACACAGATGATGGTGCAGCTCTCTGTTCACTTGTGCAGCTGCAGTCCCTTCTTCTGTGATTCTTTTAATACGTAGAGGGGGTGGACAGAACTGAAGAATGATGATTGAGCTTGCAGTTAATATTAAAATCAGTAGTTTAGTGGAACCCTGTGTAGGGAAAGCTTTGTTTTCTTGTCAGGTCTAAGCTTTGAATGGCACCATGCACCTAACTAAAGCAGGTCTTGCTCCAGATCTCGGTATGAGGTGGGGTGACCAACTGCAAGCTGCCTCACTGCACAGAAAAGATGTGCCTCATGGTGAAGTTGGGAGGGAGGGGATTCAGATTGGGTATTGGGAAACATTTCTTCTCAGTAAGGGTGGTCAGGTATTGGGCCAGGCTGCCCAGGGAGTGGTGGAATCACTGTTCCTGGAGGATTCAAGAACTCTCGGTTTGTGGGACTGAGGGATGTGGTCAGTGGGGATGGGTTGGAGTTGGGCTTGGTGATCTTAGAGGTCTTTTCAAACCTTAATGATTATATGATGGTAGCGATGGATGCTTTTAGCATTGACAAGCCTGTTCGTGAAGTTGAAGTGGCCCAAAACCTTGCTTCAAAGCTGAAATGCTGTGCATCTTATGGACAGAGCACTTGTTTCCAGATAACCAAGCTACTCAGTGTTGTTTAATATGAGAACTGGGAATTTCTCCAGAGAGAAAGTTGGGAAGATCTGAAGGCTTTTCAGCTGAGCACTTGAGCAAGAAGTTACAACAAGTCTGTTCAAATGATTTGCTTTCCTTTAATTCTCTTTAGACAGTAGGTGAATGTTTTGATCAATTGCAAGTGGGATGTAGGAGGTCACGAAGGCTGTAGTACCACTTGTAGAAGTACCCATGCTGTAACCTTGCTAGGTTACCTTTTGCTTCAATACAGGGCTTGAGCTGCAGAGAGCTGTTTACTTGGAAGATGCCAGCAACGGAACATCTTAATTGAGTTATCAAAGTATCCAGAGAATGTGTTTTTATTTGTAATCCACTAATATTGCAAGGCTTAAGAGAGCTTATTACTAACCTTAAAACAAGAGACATAAAATGGGTTATTAAGAGATCTGAAAAGTATCTCCCACAGGAATTTAATAATGGGAGATGGCACGGTAGGGTTTTGTCTGTTTTTGTTGTTAAATGCAAATGTAACAATGGTAAGAATGCAGGAGATCAGGAAGCACGCCCACTTTTTGCCTGATGCTTCCCACTGTAGATCGTCTTAGTCTGAAGATCAAGCACCTCATGCCACATCAAACTCAACGTCCTACCTGTTAGAAGTGCTGTGAACTTCATCTCCCCATCAGTGCCTCTGAGTCACTGCAGTGGCTTCAAGTCAAAGGGCGCTCAGTGGCTTACTTTTGAAATCCAAGCTTGTATCCCTGAGTCTAGAGAAATAAGCCTTGTTTTCCACTTTGCAGCACTTCAATTATTTTGCCTTTGAATTCAGTGCTCTTAAAGAGATGAGGTACTAGTCAAAGGCTTATCTCTGAAGAAGTGACTGTGGTGCCTTGATGCCTGTGCAATTGGGTCATACTTAATAGATGTCCTTGTCGGGAATTAGGTGGGGCGGCAGTAGAAATGTTGCTATTGGAACAAACTCTTAAAAACAGCTAAGTTATCAAAAGAGCTGTATTCTATGGTTTTGGCAGATAATTGGTGATGGCATCTTGTTGCCCCTTTGGATGGGGAAAGAAATTGAAGAGCGTGATTGTCCTTGGAGGTATTGGATGAGAGGGAACTTGCTGTGTTATGTGTCTTTATCCCATCAGGGTAATGTGTTCCAGCTTTGACTTTAGAAGACTGGGCTTATGTCTTGCTGAAGTGGTTTTGCTTGGATTTTAGTTGTTGAAATCTAAAGAAGAACTTGGGACAATAGTAATATGGGTTTGGATCTGATAGAAGTGGTGCAGGGAGAGAACTCACACGCATCAGTAGAAAGTGCTGCCCAAGATGGTCTGTTCCTCTGGCCTGCAAAGGAGCAGGGTCTGATTTATACTCCATGGAAACAATTCTGTGACTCCAGGCAAACCCTGGGGCACTGTAGTGTTGATCTCTGATGTATTTGGAGGCTTGTCCCTGGCCAGGCTATCCTCAGCAAAGCAAATACATTGATTACAGCGGTGTTTCATAACTGCCTCTTGGTTGAGCTTATTTAATTTCAAGGAATGGAGTTGAGATGGGGAGAGGAAATGCAGTTCTGTGTGTCAGGACGTGGGTATGTGCCTCACTGAAAAGATAACAGCCTCACTGTCATTTCTGAACAGCTCAAACCCATTGCTCCAGTCTTGAGCAAAACATGACTAAGGAGCTGAGACCTCGGAAATTAAATTCCCATAAGCCTTGTGAAAGGAGAGGCATATGGAGTTTGCTGATATACTTGCCTTTCTGATGGCTACCGAGCATCTACTTAACTACAGTTGAGCTGGCCTTGGTCTTAGCGTAGCTTTTTATGGGATGCTACTTTGGTTTTGCCAACCAGCTTGAAGGGTCAAAGTGGGGAGCTTGGTGTATATATAAAGATATTCCTCCTTCCCCAAATCCCTCCTTCATTCCACATGGTTAAAAAGTTGAGTGTATCTTGGTGTCTGTAGATTCTCTGAGAGGCAGGTAACGAAGCCCTCAATTCACCCTTACTACCTCCGCTTCTGTGAATGTGGTGACCTTTCATCTAGTCCTATAGCTTCATGCAAGTGTCTGGACTTGTGTAAACACCCCTATCACCTTTTGCCTCCTGGACATGTTCCACACTGTTACTGATGTCAATGTGCGTAACCCCTTCCGTGGAGGATGCAGCAACTTGTCAAAAGGCTCTGGCACAACTGTTTTGAAGACCAAATCCCATCGGTGCTGTGGGACAGTGTTACATAGGAAGATGGCAAATTAATGGGGCAGGACATTGTAGGGTGAACGCCCAACTTTTTTTTCCTAAATGTGCCACTGCATCTTTAATTACAAGGTTAAGACCTCTGTTTTATGACTCACCTGAACAAACAGCACCTCAAAATAATTGCCTGAGAGTGCTGCCTGGAGGACTTATTGCTCGTTTGTGACTCAGAGGAATGAGTTCCATCTAATGAAATGGCACTGCCCTCAGTAATCCCAAACCATGCTCTTCACTCTTCTCAATCCAAGAAGCCACCTGACCAGAGACTCTTGTAAAGGGGCTGTGTCAACCCAGGCAATGCTGCAGTTGAAGTTGTTCCTAAAGAAGAAGGTGTCTGACTCTGAAATCCTGCTCCCTGGGTGTTATCTGACCCATAGAAATGGGTGTGTTCAGCTAAAGGAAGAGCAAGCTGTGTCTCATTCTGCCTAGTGATGGATGTACACGTTGCTTCAGGCTCCCTTAGAAGCCATAATAGACGTGAGAAATTGATATACTATCCCAGGGGGAAATCTGGCCTCTGTTCCTTGGGTAATCTATCTGCCTAGGCATACTTTGTTTGTTTCTTTGAAATACGTAAATGCAATCATTACACAATAAGAGCCTCTTCAAAAAAAAAAAAAATTTTTCCTTTGATCATTAGCATGCTAATCAGTCTGGATGGATCTTCTCCTTCCCTTCCAGGTGGAGGGAAACAATTGACTCGTGTAATGGGTGCCCCTTGGCCACGGTGCGTTTGTTCCTCTAGCCCATTGTTCTGGGATGAACTTGGAACATCGTGTTTCTCTCTTGAACCAGACATTTGAATTGCCCTCGGATTTGTATGTGATGTTAAATGACCATCAGGGTGTCTCTCCTGGAACTGTGCAGCTCATGCTGTCTGTTCTGAGCCATCTGAGCCGTGCTGAGCTGTAACAAGCAGTAGAGCTGGAAGATGCTGTCGTCAGTGGTGTGACTTGGGTCTGCCTGGTGCACAAAGGCTCCCAGTGGACCAGGATGAATTATATTGCTTGAAAATGTGACAATAAAGGGAAAGGGGGAAAAAAAGTCACGCACGTAACCTGTAAGCTAGAAGTTATGGGATTGAAAGAGGGTCTTTGGGAAATATAGTCTCACACCTCGAAAAGCAGGAAACCTAATCTGTAGAACAATAAAGCAGGCAAAACCTCTTTCCTTGTTGGCCCAAATTCATCTCGGGCTTGCGTAGGTAGTGTTTGATTAGCCTAATGAAGTGGGGAACGATGGAGCAGATCTATTCCTCTTTCTGATTGCATTTTGGCTGGGAAGCTACATACAATGAGGTGGCACCTAGGAGCTGCTTAGCAAGGGACTGCTCAGTTGACTCATAAGGCTTGGAACAAAGAGCTTTGTTAACTTGCAGTAAAACAGCATGCACCTGTAGGGAAAAGTTGATATTTCCAGCTGACAGTCTGAATTGTTGAACATTGCTAACAACCAGACTAGACTGTAATACCAGACTTGGTATCAAGTGCTCCCATGCTGTTGAAATATCTCTGTGCATGTTAGGCACCCAATTTACCAGCAGTAATTGCAGGGTTAACTCGCTAATAAGCAAAACATGTTTCAAAATGAATTGCCAGGATTTGGTTGTGCTGCTGCCATGTGTGGATTTGCTCTTGGTTGGTGTCATCTCCCATTTATGATGTCCTTGCAAGACCCCTTTAGTGCAGATGTTGGTGGCTGCAGAGGCTGCAGAATTCTGGTGCCCTGTCTTTGAGTAGTACCAAGGAGTATTTTGGGGATGTCCTAATGATTAGGAACAGTGGAATAAGATGTGAAATCCTGTTCTCATCTGAATTTATTGCTACATCGATCTGGTTCTCCTTATCCACATGTAAGATACAGACTGGATTTCATTGTGCCTTGTGTTTCTTTTTGGAAAGGACCCTCGTGGATAATTAGCATCTATTATTTGTGCTTATATATACATGTGTTTAGATTCAATAGGTCGCTCTGATACAGTCAGGCTTGTCCTGATCTTCAGTCTAGCTGTTTTGTGGCTCCAGTCCAAGTTGTCTGAGACTGCCTAACTGTTTTCATGCAGTAATTGCAACTGCATGAGTTATTTGGGTAAATGATGAAGTCAATAAACAAAAGCCTAAAGTTGCCACATTCAGGAACATCTCTGCCCGTGGTATTTGAGGCTGTAATTTGGGCTTACAATGAACATAGCAATAAAGTGAAGACATCCAGCATCCCCATGATTCACGTGTTTCCTTTTTTTCCCCCCTCTTTTTAGAATCTCCACCAGCAGCGATGTCAAGGAATGGATACTTCTTTGAAGAGAGTGGCAAGTATCATTTGACTTACGTGCTGTATCACTTGATTGGAAGGGGAGCAAGGAACTTGAAACGGGTGATACAAAATTCATGTAGCTTAAGGAGCATGCGAATGCAGGCTTGCATGATGCTTGTGCAATCTAGTACTGGAAGCAGACTCTGCATTTCTATATCCTGTAGATGTTTAGATATTCAAATTAGTAAATAATCACCTTCATGCTGTCGGCACTGACTATTCAGGGTGGCTCTTTGTTTTCCCAGTTCTTTTAGGATGGCCCTCTCTCTTGCAGTCTGAGTGTATTTATTTCTATCTTCTTGGAGTGGAGATCAAGCAAAAGTGTCAGATCCCTTTGGAGACATTCTGCCAAGAGCATCAAACAAACACAACAGTCTCAGCAAATGCATGTTTCAGTGCAGAATGCTCTCAAGGATTTTTCTTTGAACTGAGATTAAGTTGAGGCATTTGTAAGCTTGTATCATTTGCCATAGCAGAGGTGGGTGAGCTCTGAAAGGCATTATAATGATGAAGGGCAGAAATTGCATACAGCTGAACTTGAAGTGCAGTGAAGTTGCAATTTCTCTTCTGGTTTTGGGGAAATGCTGTTAAGGAGGGATGGCTTTGAGGTACCAACCCAAGGCCAGTCCCAGTGGGATGTGCTCTCTGAAGGCATGGGATTTCTTGCCCTTCGAAACAGTACTCAAAGCATTCAGGATTTCCCAATGGTGAAAGCCAGAGGACTGAAATACTCTTGTTAGTGAGGCCTGCAGATGCTTATAGCTGTCAGAAGACTCATTTTTCTTGTTCCAGGGACAAACTTTTACGTTAACATCTGCAAAGGGGAAGTAGAGTATGTGCCAGATGCAGCTATGCAGCTGCAGTAGATCCAGCATTACTGTTGTCAGCACTTTTTCTGAGCTTACCTTCTCAGAAAAGGCTATATGGAGCTAATCTCTAGGAGCAAAAGGATGAAACTGGGAGCAAGCACTGTCAGCTCTACTAAGAGGTCCTTTCTGCTGGCTGGACGAAGTAACAGAAGGGCAGAAAACAGTGCTTGACCTTCAGAAAGAATTTAGTGCTTGGTGATCAGTCACCTTCCACTCCCTAGTTTAATGGAGGGCTTGTGTTTCTGCACAGGATACATAGAGAACACATCTCATAGGTTATGTTCATCAAATTGCTAAGGCTGGTAGAGACCTCTAAGATCTGCAACCCCAATCCATCCCACCATGCCCACTGACCACGTCCCTCAGTGCCACATCCCCACGGTTCTGGAACATCTCCAGATGGTGGTGACCCCACTATTCTTTGGGCAGCTGTGCCGTTGCCTGACCACTCCTTTGGAAGAAGAAATGCTTCCCGATATCCAACCTGAACATGGTGCAAAGCAGCTTGTTTGCAAACTGTCATCATTGAGCTGCTTCTTGGCACCACTTGTTTAGATCAGCCTCTCTTGGCATTGAGACCAACATATGCTCTTGCCCCACCCTGGAAGTTTCAAAGAACAAAAAGTTGAGCTTTTTTTTTTTTTAAAGCAAAAACCCCAAACCACAAAAACATGCATCTAAAAAGCAAAAACAAAATCAGCTCTTCCTTTGGTTTACTTAATGCTCTTTTTTTTCCCCCTCAATGGTTGAGAAACATCTCTTGATGCTTTCTCTTTGTACGGCTGATCTTTCTCCTTATCTCCTGGTGAGATCTCATATATACACGTGGGTTTTTTGTATATTTTATAGTAAGGATGTTTTTGTTCCAGGGCAGATCTTAGGCACTATTCAAAGACTATCTTGCCAGCAAATGTTTCTTACTCTTGTGTTCTAAATGACAACTGCAGCAATGTTAAGGCATAAGCTGAAATGTCAATTTCAGCTTTTAAGGTGTTGTAGCGAGGGTAATGGCTGCTGTGGCACCAACACGGTGCTCTGTAACACTCCCCTGGATAGAAACTTAGCGTGGTGTTTAATAACTTGTAGCTCTCTTTATTAGCGAGGAGCTGAGGAAAGCCCAGGAAGGAATTTCCGTTGAATAGATGCTGATATACAGCTATTCTGAAAGCTCAGGGGGGAGTTTTATGGTCTCCTGGTATGTGTTAATATGCTTAACTTCTTTGTTGTTTGAAAAAATGGTCTGGAATGGTGATCAAAGGGAGCCCATGCGTTTGGGCATAATTTGCAGGTTTATGGCATCCTCCATGATGGCATTCTCAGCTACCGCTAGAGGAACCGAATGGGAAGCTGCTCTGTAATGGCAATGTTGAGAGGAAAAACAAGGAAAGAATTTCATATCTGCCCAGTTAGAAGCTTCTGATAATGGAGAGCGTGGTGTGACAGCAGGTATGGTGGTGGTTGTTGGCCACGTTCTGCTTTTGATTCACGTTTCATCATGTTTAGTAGCTGTCTTCTGACAACAGCTTCTTGCTGAAAATCTGTTTTCTACCCGTGCTCTTGTCTGAATGGAGCCTTTCTCACACAAAAAGAACAAAAAAATCTGGCATGGTGCGGTGATGTGTTGATGCAGGCTGTGCATTTAAGTCACTTGACACTTCAGGTTGTTTTCTCAAATGAGTTTTCTTGGCAAATTTAAGTAACTAATGAGATGGCTGTAGACCCAATCCAAACTTAAAGATAATTGGAGTCTTGATGAAATGCAGCTCAGCAATCAGTTTTGAGAATAACTTGTCAAACCCTGCGCTGTCTTGTTTCTTGGCCATCCACCTCCTGTGCCCAGATAATGAGGGAATGGGGAGGGTGAGCATCCAGTGTTCACTACGAGTGGATTAGCTCTAAAGGCATCGGTATGAGCTGCAAGCCGTTAAGTTCTGCCAATGTGTGATGAGCTCTTTAATTGACGCAAGAACTTTATCTGATAAGATACGAAACCAAAGCTTTTCTAGTGCAAAATCCCAGGGAAGGAGTCCCAGCGTAGTGCTGGGGATATCTGAATTGCTGCATTGTTTTAAAGCTGGCTCAACAGCCATTGCAGCATGAATTTTGTCTTCTAGAGCAAATCCCTCACTGCTTTGGTCTTCTCTGACTTATTAATTGGTTTTGCTGGCAGAATAAATTGCAGTTATGCTGAAGGGCCCCTGTCTGGCTTGGGATGTTTGGATATATTTTATCTTCTTGTTTTTGTTTTTCAGCTTGCAGTTAGTTCAGTATGTGTAGTGCATTTGTGTATTTTGAAGATTTGTCTTTGTTTTGGAATTGTTTGCCCAGCTAGGAGATTAATCTAAATGCCTTTGTGAAACAAATCCTTTTGCAGTGGGTTCCCCTGATGAGATGCTCAGTTTAAGGGCAGGAGATGTGCTACTGCTGCCTATGGGTAGAGAGACTGGGAGGATCTCTTGCAGATGCTTTTAAGAACTGTCTATCAGGAGGCATAGAATAAAACAAGCATTCCTGATATCTGTGGGTTCTGATGTAGAACTGAAATTCCACGTGCTGCTGTGTTTTTAAAAAAACAAAACATAATAAAGCCCCACTGAATTACTTGGATTATTCACAACGTTTCCTCGAAATCTGGCTGCAAAATACAATACTGGAATTAATTCAAAAGTGCCTGGGTGTTTTCTGTAGCAGATCTGTTCTTTCAGTTCTGTTATGAATTATTACTGAAAAGGCAGGGGAAAGTTTATACTTCCATCTGGCTCTTCATGACAAAAGACAGACTTGAAATAGGGTTGGAAGTGGGGAAGTGAGAAATTATGGCTGGCCGGTAGTGGAGGTATTTATTATGTGGAAGATGCAGGGTCTTGTCTAGTGACTCACCTGCTAGACACCTACCTTGTTGTTACTTTTACCTGGGGAAAGTGTGGTTCAATCTGTGGTCTTGAAGCTTAGGTGTAATGGGTTGACATCTACATAAGCATGGGGCTATTACTACAGAAGGCCACAAACCTGTACCTGTTGGGATCCTAATAGTTGCTCTAGAGCCAAGAAACATCATCAACACTTCCCCAGCTCTTCTGTCTCTCATTCTCTACCTGTAAAGGGAATGGAGTTGAAAGACACTCTCTAAATCCTATGTAAATGATCTAGAGAAGTCAGCATGACCATCGAGTATTTCTGAAAAGCTATATGCAAGCTGGCAAAGATGACCTAGTGTGTTCATTCCAATGCTTTGAAATGTTTTGAATGTATTCCCTAGCGGGGCATCTCTACTTTCATAGTGCACTGAGTTAATTTCATGTTTACCCAGTTCGGTCAGGATCAAGAATCATGTCTGCTCAAAAAAAAGAGAAAACTTCCTTGAGCACAGCTACTCAATAGCTCTTCTCCAAGCAGAGCATATAGAGAAAATGTCTTTCTCCTCCCAAATCCATGCTGGAGGCACTGGGAAGCTAGACTACCCTGAGTGTAGCATATTGAGTAACATGGAGGTGTGGTGCTGAGGGGCATTGTGGGGATGGGTTGGGGGTGGACTTGAGGAGCTTAAAGGTCATTTCCAACCTTAATGATTCTATGATTCTTCATGCCTGTGCTAGCAAAAAGCATTCGGTGTAATAAAGGAGATCTCCTTACACAAGCACAGGAGTCGGATCTGGACCCTTCTAGCCAATTTGTTGCCAGCAAGCCTTAAGCTGTCCAACATCATGGCCTATGGACAGCTCCAGAGCACTGGGTTGGCAGAACCTTTCCACGTGGCTGCCTGCCACAGGGTGGGTAAACCTCCCTAGGCTGAAAATAGTGAGCTTTGCCAGGGCATCTCTCAACTGTGAACCAAAGGAGAAGCTTAATGTTCTAGCAGGCGTCTAGCTGTATGCAGAACTGCTTTGTTTAATTAGTGTGGCTTAAAATTTTAATTTTGGAGAGAGCCTTGCATAATGTGACTTGCTAGCAGCCTGTGGAGAGCAGCGTTCTATGGCTGCAGCACTAATTTTTCTCTTGTCTGACATAAAACCATTTGTTAGGAAGAAGGAATTTTTTCATGACTGCTTTTCAGACTTGAGTTACTAAATCACACAGGCAAAACCAACCACCAAACCGAAATGGCTTTGAAGATTGACCTCAGCAGGAAGATGTAGAATGTAGGCAAACATTTACCTGAAAACCTGCGCTTATATCCATACAATTGCTCTTCTGTCTCAAATGACTTTGCGTTAAGTAATTGCGCTGATTTAGCTGTGCATATCCCTCCCTGTTCATTGCAGGGGAATTGAACTAGGTGACCTTTAAAGGTCCCTTCCAACTCTGAGGGTTCTATGATTCTAAATCAGCGTGATGTGTCACCAGAAGCTCACCCTGGTTAGCATTTTTGTCTGTGTGCAGGATGCTATTTCAATTCCTGTTTCTGAAGGACTGGTAATGCTTGTGCAAAGTGCTTCTAGCCATCTCCTGCATCCCTTGATTACTTTATCCCTGCCAATGTTAACCAAGTGTAAGGTTATTTGCCCTTTGGAGGAGGCAGCATGAGCCCCCATTTTTGTGCAGCGTGTAAAGGTCAGTACAGAGGTGGAGGCTCCATTATTGTGTTTACTTTTGCACTTAACAGAGGGGAATTTGGGTGTTTTGAGATGCGATGAATCTACAAGCCTGCAGTGCTCAGGAAACAAAGCAAACCCTCTGATAACTTGCAGCTCAGGGCGGGTTGCTTTAGGCTTATTAAAGCCTTGTGCTCTTCTTGAAAATGAATGCCCATTGTTGGTTAAAGCAAGCTGAAAATCCCCAGGATTGGAAAAATTAGATGGAGTGACTTGTTTTAAATGCCTGCAGCAGAACTAGTTTGTTGGTAGATATGGTTAATGCCCATATCCCAGTTGATGTCTTTTTGAGCAACCTGGTCTAGCGGGAGGTGCCCCTGCCTATAGCAGGGGGGTTGGAGCAAGATGATCATAAAGGCCCCTTCCAACCCCAACCTTTCTATAATTCTATGTCCCCTTACTTTTAAAAGCTGTAGGACATATTTTATTACTGTTCCTGTTAATCGTGCTGTAATTAATCTCACAATTAATCTGAGTTTCCTTTTGAGAAAGTGGGTCCGTTTCTAGGCTCTTTCAAAGCAAGAACCTATAAACTATGCTTGATTTGAAGGACATGGCTTAGTGGGTGTGGTGGTGATGGGTTGATGATGACTTGCTGATCTTAGTGGTCATTTCCAACCTTAATGATTCTCTGAATCTTAACTGTGGCAGAGCTGTGCGTGTTTGGCTTATATGAGGTGTGTGGCTTGAAATGCAGAGAGGGAGGCAAACCATTTGATTTCAGTTCAGAACAGATTAGGATTAGCGACAAAAAACATCCAGAGCAGTGAAGTTGGAAAGGAAAGCCTTTGCATTTCCCAGGGTAAAATGTCTGGCTGAATCTGACAGGAGAGCAGTGCGTATTGTTATTGATATTCTGGTGAGGTGACCAATGCTGCATTGGAAAAATGACTGTCCTGCTACTAGCTACCATCTGTGCCTAGAAGTTTCATTAAAAGTCATCTGAAAAAATCATGTTTTCTTAAATGTGATGAGCTGATCTTGTTGAGTTGCCAGCTCTGAGCTCAAAAGATCTCTTCTAATGCAACTTACCTTTCTGGCGTTAAGAGATTTCAGGAGAGGGGACCGCTACTATTTAGGAGAAAGAGCAGGGAGCTGGAGCGTGGGTTTGGATGAAGGAATTGGCATTGCTGTGCAAAGCAGGTGCTGTAGGTGGGAGCACTTCCTCTGTTTTCCCAGGCTTCTAGCTTTGACTGCCCTTGGAAGTTGAGGGTGAGATCTCTGTTTCCAAGGGACTGCTTTAAGTATTCGTAGTGTTAACATCATATGGCACTTCAAAAACAAAGGCTGCAGTTCTTGCAGGGATTTGCCAGAAGTTGGTAACTACTGATAAGCTTTGATCCTCATCTTCCAATTTTGCTCTGCTGATGGAGCTATGTGGATGCTTAGCACAGGAAGGCAAAGTATCTAAACTGAAGCATATTGGGTAGGTGAATTTGCACTCCTAACCTCATGCTGGTTGAAAAGGACCTCAAAGATCATCTAGCTTCAACCCCTCTGCTGTGGGCAGGGTTGCCAACCACCAGACCAGGCTGCCCCGAGCCACATCCAGCCTGGGATGTCATTAGGAAAATAGCTGCAATTTTTTTCCTACAAGGCTTTAGAAGACCTTGCTTCCTTGGAGTCTGTAGCCCTTTCTAGGGAGCATACATGGGGATGAAGTTCTGATAACCATTCCTGATTTTTATTGCTGCAGCTGCCAGGTGCTACTAACACATCAGCAGGAGAAATACTGCCACCTCCAGTGGTTGCAGGCCGATTCATCGCTCTCCCACTCAGAGCCCAGGGTTCTCACAAACCAGCTCAAAAGAAAATAATAGTAACGAAAAAGCTGCAGTGTAATCATGTTGTCTATGTTTGGGTAGTTGATAGCAGCAGGACTGGAGTAGCTGTGACAAAATTGACGGGAGTAAAGAGAGGGACTGGGATGGATATTGAGGTGGAAGAAGTCAGATCTGAGCCAGGCATGGTTTACAGGGAGTAGGATGATGATTTAGTGATTTAGAGGAGAATGGTGAGAGAAAAACTGCATTTTTTTCTTCCCAGAACCTGCATAAAATGGGGTAGTGGCTTATTTTCACATTGCGGGTAATGGGCTGAAGCATAGAGGGACTTAAGTTCAAGGCTGGTTCTGGATGCCTGCAGTTAAGAGGAGGTTTTGTTCCTGCAGGATGGCACCTGTTTTTGGCTACTTTCTTCTTGCTTTTCTGTTTCTGTCCCTTATCAGATGAGTCCTGAAGGGCTGAGGGGGATTTTCTTCACTATAGGTTGTTCTTCAGTGTTTGGGGGAGGGGGACTCTGCTGATTGATCTTCACAGGCAACCTGACCTTGATTCCTAACTCTGGGCTCAGACTCTGCAAAATCTTTGGTGTGGTGCTTCTACCCTCTATTTGAGACTGAAGTGGCACTTGCTGTGCTCAGAGGTCTGATGCATTGACCCTGTCCCGTAGGGTGACACAGTGATCCTTGGGGTGATGGGAGAAAGCAGCTGCTAGGGCTGGAGACAACTCTTGTGCTGTCTTCAGAGTGAAGGTTCATCTGCCAAACATACACCTTGAGATGGTCCTGCACTCAACTGCTCACATTATAATACCTGGCAGATTTAATGAGCTGTTGGATTCAAAACAGGAGCGGGTTTAGTGATAAAGCAGACACCTGTCTGGGAGGTGCAGTTCCTGTACAGCCCAGGTTTGGGGTTATTTGCAAGCAGTGTGTTTTGTCCGTCCCTTGCCCAAGGGACATGCGGCTCGGCTGCCTTTTGTTTTGCTCTTTCCTCCCCTAAGGAGGGAGGAACTGAGGATGCTTCCCTTGCCAGAGTCCTCGTTGACCTCTGCCCAACCCTGGGATCTTACTCCACCCTTGCCCTTCTTTCAGCTCCTGCACCATTTCTCTCCCATTTCCAGCCTTCTCTGCTTTCAGGGCTTGGAAAGCAAATTTATAGGCTTTCCTGCTTTGTTCTTACCTGAGCCTTAATTGCACTGGGATAGACTGAGAGGGTAAAAAATGTCAACCACGTGCTGCGTGCTTAAATCCCGCTTCATGTACCTTCTGTCTGACCCACTCAGCATAAAGGATGGAGATGTGAGACCTGTTTTGACATCTTCCCTCGGGCTACCATCCTGGATGTGGTTGAGGTGGAGAAGCTAGAATCATTGGTTTTTGGCTTACCCTGGGCTGATTTTATCTTTTAGTTTCCTCCTTTGTAAGGCTGCCTGAGCTCTCCTGGCATCAGGGTGGTGTTAACACCAATAATAAGCACAAGGCTTTGCATTGGTGAGGAGAGGTTATGGTGACCATGTATTTTGGAAGAGCCAAACCCCAGGTCTGGCATATTGCTTGGGACTGAAATGTTTGCACAGGGGTTTATAGCACTGGCACCACGTCTGTCCTTCTAGGGCACGGACTGCCCCTTGATCCTGGCACATCTGCCAGCCTTATTTAATGCCTGGTGGTGGCTGTGATGCCAAAGTATCTTCTGTGCTCTCATCATCTCCATTTCTTCTGGCTGTTTTGGGCAACAGGGATGCAAACAGCTGCCTAAGCAGCAGCAGAGAACTGCACTTGGTGCACAGTGCTGGCTGTCTGATGAGCAGAAAGGAGGCAGCAGGAGCTTGGATATTTCTTAAAGCCTTCAAAGCAGTTTGGATGGGTCAGTTTTTCTCCAGTCACTGAGACAAAGGTGGTGAGGGAGGGTTGAGTTCATTTGGCATCCCACACCTCAGGTAAGCAAATAAGCTGTATGAGAGCTTGTTGAGCCCCTTGTACCCTTGAAGTCCTTCCTGGGAGATGCTGAGCACTCATGAGGAGTGTGCTGGCATGCAGCTTGCAGCAGGAAGGGCTGCAGCTCTTGTCCTGCCTTGCAGAGTTCCTGTTTGTGGCTTCCGTTGCTCACAGTGGTTTTTTTTTTTGCAGTGCTGAGATGTTGGCTTCAGATCCCTGCAAGACTGCATGCACTGCTTTTTGCTGCTTCTCTTGGCGCTGCTGCATTCATATTTGTTTTTTTAAAAGCCATCAATATTTGAGAGTTTCCATTCAATCTTCTGTCTTGAATCTCACCCTCTTTGTTCTGCAAGTGCCCAAAGCGAGCGAATGAAATATATCCTTCCTGCTTCAAATTAGGCATCAAAGATTTGTCAGGAGATGGGTAGGAGCTGCTGAATAATCCTAGCAGTGTGTTAAAAAATAATAATAATAAAAATGACGTTCTGTAATGTCACTAATTCTTCTAATTGAACAAAATTAGAGCATGCCACAAGCATCCTCCAGCTGCTCTGCAAGAAAGCATCACAGCAAACCAGCTTTGCTGCTGAATGTAACTAGGTTCAACTCTAATTAAAATGTTGCAGAAGGGTGAGGAGTTGTCCGCTGTAATTAAGAAACTTGTCTCTGTTCCTCTGTGCTGCCCTCCCTGTGCCCTGCTGCTCGGCTCTGTGGGGAGCTCCAAGTCTGTCTGTCCATCTGCATCTCCTTGGAAACCACTGTTTTTCCTTGGCTTAAAGCTGCTGGATTGGCAGCACAGCGATTGCTGTGCCATGTGTGGGGTGGGTGAACACACCTTGGGTTGGGGCAGTGGCACAGCTGGAAGAGACAAATGTTTGGGGTCTGCAGGCCGAGCTTTCATCCAGATTTTGGATCTGAGGGAGATGTTGCTTGGTGTCGATTTGGTGCAGGCCTGGGTTGCTGCAGACAGGGCCTTGGCTATTCCCCATCCTTGTGAGGAGATGCAGCTGCTCAGTGGTACACCTGGGGATGCACTGTGTCTCAGTTCTACCAATGGGATCCTAAAATCTAAGCCCCCCCTCCTCCAGGCTCCGGTGCAGAGCTGCAGGGAGGTTCAGTTGGTGCCGTTAGGCCGTTGGTGACAGCTTGGTGCCAGAGCTCCCACCCTCCTGCACCCAGTGCAGGCCGCAAGCATGTGGACAGACTGTGGGGCGGCTGTGTTGGACACAGGCCCTGCTGCCTGCTCTGGGGATCCATGTGGGAGCTCGTTATCTCTTCCCTGTGGCAGCTGCCCCTTAAGGACACGGAGAGGGCCCTTGCAAGGCCGCGGGGCCACGAAGGCAGCACACCTTCAGCCTTTATCAGCAGCCATGGGTTCGTATGTGTGCCCGTATGGCTGTGGGCCCAGCATAGCTCCTGGCATGGTTGTAACTGCATGCCCCTCTTGTTGGCAGGGTACCTCAAGTGTGACACGGACGATGGCTGCGAGGCCAAGGAGGAGACAGGGGGAGAGGAGCTCTTTGACGCCGTGAACTCCTCCATCGTTTCGGGGGACAGCATCCGTTTTTTCGTCAACGTCAACCTGGAGGTGCCACCCAACACTGCTGGTGAGTGATGGAGCTCGGGGGGGGGGGGGGGGGCAA